>VZRZ01001998.1:3572900-3614045 GCA_013398175.1 Climacteris rufus
TTTGCTTTTACTAAAATAACACATTTAATGGAATTTCCTGTAAGGAAATTACAATTAATAAAGAACTAAATTACAAATCCATTAGATTTCAGTCACTGCAGCAACAAAACAGAGTTTTCATGAACGCTCAAAAAATCCAATAATGTAACCTCTGGTAAAGCCTGCAAAAGCCCTGAAGGACAAGGCAGTTAGATCAATATTAGTTTATTTTAACTGCTGTGCAGTATGAAGAGATGAGCCTGATCATCTGATGGATTTTATTACCTGTCGGAGAGATAAGTCCTGGTGATAAGAGGCCTGGAACTCCGTGGGGCAGCAGACGAGCATTTTCCTGGATGGCCACTCCCAGGGAACGCTTGGGGGGTCTGCCTGGGCGGGAGCTGATGGAACAAGAGCACAAATGAAAACACGTTTTCTTTCTGAAATATTTGCTTCCTACACGTGGCATTGATTTGTGTGAAATACACGATCCACCGGTGGTACACAAAAATACATATTAGAAATTCTTGCCTAGGAAAAGAAAAATAATTTGATTAAACAGCGAAGAACTGCATTGGTCTCACAGGAGCCACCAGTAAGGTTTTCCATTTTCCAGGGCTTCCATGACCTCACAGGTGGCTGGTGGAGGGAGGTCACAGCAGCAACTGCTGCAAAGTCTGCCACACCTGCACCACAGAACATTAGAGCTGTGATACCTAAAGATGAGGAGTTGAAACCCTGAATGCAACATCACCTCAAATCTGCCTTCAAACCAGGGCAGGACCTGTCTCCTTCTGAAGGGGCAGCAATAATTTAACCCTGAGCTTTGCAGAACTCACCACTTACCTTCACTGATTGACTGGTGAGTTTAATTATTATGAATTAAACCAGGTGTTAGCCCAATCTGTCAAAAAACTCACCATCCCCTGACCAGTTTATGAGTTATGGCTGCAGATTTTAATCCAAAACGTCAAAGGTCCATTTACAGACTGGTTCCACTGAACTCGTTTTCAAGTACCACCTTAATCCCCTGCATTGGTGTGTGTACATGTCCCCATCCTGCACTGCCACCATAACACAGATTTACAGGCCAAAAAACCATTTGAATCGACTCTTCCCCAAGTCATCTAATAAAAATGCAACCTCCTCATGTTTGGAAAAGTATTGCTGCTTCTCTTCGGTCAAAACAGATTTTACTCTCTTGAATAATAGAGCTTTTGACAACATAGAGTGAAACACTGTATAAAATAACTAAGCTGCAACAATGAATGAGGTTTGAATAGAAAGCATTTCCAAAATGACTTCTAGTTCACAAAGAAATTTAAGTTAAACTTCACTCTATCAACTTACAGTGGCAAAGCCCTCCATCAATGTACGACAAACTCTGCATTTAAATGAAGACAACTTCCAGCAGCACTACACAGAGGTACCATTAACCTGTTCATTTTTCACACCATGCTAGTGTTATTTTGTTTTACTGTACATCAAAGTAGCACAAAATCATTTTTTTTGTTTATTATTTTATCTCTATAAAACCATTCGCCCCTCTTTTTAGCTTCAGGTTTGTCCATTTTGTATTTTATTTTATTCAGTATTTTTTCCATTTTTCTTTTTGATGCTTTCAGTTGTTTATCATACTATGATGGCTGTGCAGTAAAGCTTGCTACAAGAGCCACTGGGCTATAATAAAGTAAACCTAAAACAAGAGCATTTGATTTCCAGGGGAAGTTGGATGCACACATGCATTCTCTATTAAAATCACCTGCTGAAATCATCCCCTGCACAACAGCATTGTCTAACAGACACTACTGGGTTGGTGTGTGTGGGGTTTAAACAAACAGGAATCGCTGTTCTTTGGAATTACAGGAGCCTGTGCTTATCCACAGGCATGTGTAAGTGCTTAGCTGGCACTTACTGTCTATGACCAAAAAAAAACTACAAACCAGCTAAAATTAGCAGCTTTCTCCAGCAGAAGAGCTCAGTCAACAAAACAACAAAACATTATCTTCTCAAGCTCAATACTAACAAATCTTTTGCAGAAAACTCCATATGTTGATATTAGTCTAAGAAAAAAAAATCTTTTCAAAATTCAACAAACAGCTTTAAAAGATTTTAGAAAGACACTTTTTATTTATAATTTGTGTTTCCAGAGGATGAGGGGGGAGGCCATGGAGTTTCAGCCCTGGTTCTGCAGTTTTTGTCCTGACAACAAACAGTTCACGTCCAAGGTTCTGAGCACAGATTGTGGCCCACAGGTTCATCAGAGCACATCTTAAGGTGGTTCCCAGCATGTACCACAAGCAGATGTGAAACCATCCAGCCTGAGCCTGTGCCTCTTGGAAAGCCCAAAAGATGAAGAAAGAGAAGCTCACATCAAAAACTGTGCTCCCTTTCAGGGTCCTGCTGAGTGCATTTATATCCTGCCCCCTTACACGGGCAAGGGAAGTTCCACTGGGAAACCACAGCACTTGGGTGTCTTTGGGATTGGGGTCCTTTTGGGGAAGGGCTCTGATGGACTGAAGGAAAAAAGGAAAGTGTAGCTCTGCTGAAAGCCCTTTTAGTGAATATTCCTACAAAGCAGTAACTCCTAAGGCCCGGATTGGGGGCTGATTTATACAGCTGTAGCTGTGACAATTTGAATGGAATCGTTCCCAGCTGAATCTGTTCAAATAAAATCTAAGTCCTTTGTCTCTAATTTAATCTTAGCTTTTAAATGAAAACTGCAGGCTGGCTGCTGCTCACAGCTGACTCTGATCCACCTGCAGGGACCCGTGGGGGTCTGTAACTCCGAGTTCTGCAGTTCACACGGGAAGCCTGCAGTGCCCTGTGCCTGGTTCTGACTCAAGAGAGGAATCCCAGAGCTCCCCACACCTCCAGCTGCATGCCCTGGGCATCACCAGAGATGTGGCACCCACCAAAAATCAAACCCTTCACCTTGAGGGGACACCAGAATTCACAGAAAATGCCGTATCTGAATCCAAACCCTTCCAGTCTGGGCCAGAAACAAATTTTTTGGCATTTCTGTTTGAATATGAAACCAGGAATTTCATAGACAGAATACAAATGTTCACTCGAAATCTTGGTTTTTCAGTAAGATATTCACAAAAGATACACAACCAGTAGATTCAGGGTTTTTATGGGATTTACTGTACGTTGTGAGGGTGCTGCTGTCAGGCCTTGGGCTGGCAATACCAAGCCAAGGAATCTCACTGGTCTCAACATTCCCAGATATCTTATCATCCTCCAAGGTCTAGAATTCCAACAAATTTCACCTTAACTATGTAAAACATATGTAACCCCCACAATTCCGACAAAATTGCCAATACAAGCATTGAACAGCAAACCCCAGGCAAGCAGAATTATCATTTGGGGAAAGTAAGACATAATTTGTGATTATGTAAGTATTACCATATAAATGCTAATAGCATTAGCATTTAAATATTAACTTTATTTAATACCATTTCTCATCTTTTGTCTCCCTGCTCTTTTACTGCGTTTTCTTTTTCACATTTTTCTTTACCTCATTCAAGAAAGTTACATATTCAGAAAGTGTAGAAAAATCTTTTTCTCATTGGTAACAAAGGAAGCATAAACAGGAACAATCAGCTTCAAACAATTTTAAATGTCTTTCTTTGAGAGTCTAAAATCTCTAGGCAAATTTCGTATTTGCCATCAATAGATCTTTGTAAATGGAAAACTACCCAAATCTAAATTAGATATTAATTCGGTTACAAACTGCTGGTTTGGAGATCTCTCTTAAAACCACTTTAAAATACCAAAATTCTGGTCCCAAGTGAAGACCACGGAGACTTAGAGAGAAGTACAAAATACGGTTTCTCACTTACACCTTCAGGAATCTTATTCTTTTAACTAAGTCCAGCTCAGAGTCTCTAGTGATCAAAATTCTATTAATACATCTCAAAACCAAAAACTGCTCAGGTCATTCATTACTTGAATGTGAAGATAACTGGAGGTTTTGTGTTTTTACCTGCATTTACAGTGTGGTTATATGGTCATTCTTGTCATCCTCTCTACCCACCCCCACAAAATCACTAATACTTGAAAGAGAAAAATGAACTAATCTGAATGTTGTTCATTTTAAAAATTTTGTTTGAAATTAAATTTGTCAGAAAATAAATTACATTTTAAGAAGTATATTTGACAGCTGAAATTTATATAGTAAAATGTTGAGAAACTGTTCATTAATGTCTGTTTTCTTCTTTATTTTCCACTCCTGTTGAGAGTTAATTTCATTATTTTTTCTCTCAAAGTTTTATATATTCCCTTGCTATCCCAAGGATTTTTAATTTGAATCAATACGTGAAATAAGGTTATTTTTGTGATTTTCTTAAAATCAGTGATCAGCTCCATCTTTTTAACTGTATTTTATGCTCATTATACACAACTGAATTTCATAAAATCTGCAAATTTATCAATGCTTTGTGAAATGCAATTAATCAGTGGAAACATACAGCACATCACTGCTGATGTATGATAGTGCTCTACTTTTGTGCTTTTAAATGTAGGAGATTTACTAGAATCAGAACTGAATTTGCATATTAATCAAGACAAATAAACATGTGGTGATTTAACTAGGAAACTGTTATTTGGATGACAATTTAATCAGCACAGGTTGAAAGGTCCATCACTGCAGCATCCTGTTTCTGCTAAAATATTGATTGCACTACTGATTTCAGTAATGCTTTATTTTACAGGGCACAAATAACCATGTAATTACTCTTTAATTGAATGGTAATTGCTTGCTGGCAATTATTTGTTAAGTTTTGGAGTGTAATTACTAGGTTATTTGTGTTTTGTGAAATAAAATGTTATGTATTAGTAGCCCAAAATATTTTCTGTATGAATAGTCTGCCAAAACTAGAAAAGTTAGTTATGATGGCACGAGTTTGACAAATAACACTGTAGCACTAAAACTATTATTAAAAGAATCAGATGAACCTTTGAATGCTTTCCCTTTACAAAATTAACATTAGATGTAACATTTGTAAGATAAATGGAGGAATACTGTACACAGAAGCATGATTTCCTCTGGGGTCTAGTCCACCATTTAGCATAATTTATCCTGATGTTTTGCTTTTCATTCTCTGAGCTTCTTTAGAGGAACTGAAATAGCATCCTACCCTCTTGAGAGCAAAGAATAAACCAAGTAGAAATATATTTCAACAGTACTTCATATTTCTGCAAGTGAAGTGGATTACCACCAGCACATTATCTTAGCAGCCTATAAACTCTGTAGCCTTGGCAGCTCGCTAGATAACAAGGGAAAGCATTATGTTTTGCAGTGTCAATGAGATATGACACTTTCTGTGATATGTTTATTCCAAGTTGTGATAGATGAGGTACCCGATACTTTGATCGTTCAGATTTGAATTTTACTTCTACACTTTTCATTTTTGTCATCAACTATTTATGAATTGGCAGCAGGCAGCCTCGCCAGGACTGCTGATTTTGTTTTTTCAAAAGATATCCAGTTAATAAATAATTATTGATTTCATGAGGCCTGAGCTATTTGGTACAAAAATATGCTAGACCTGTGATTTAGGAAGCTCTCATATGTATCACAGATTTCTTCAATAGCAACATATTTTATTAGGCTTAAAGGAGACATACAGAAGCACTATGACATGCTGTGTAAATTGCCCTGATAATAGTGGCAGTAAGTGGTGCAAGTGCTCAGAAGTAAAAAAAAAAAAAAAAAGAAAATCATGACAAAAATAAGACTTAAAAAAGAAACATAAAAACCCAACTACAACACGCTCTCCCCAAACTTAGTTACTTTCCTGAAACTGGAACCACAAATTACAATCTTTCTTCTCTTCGAAGATCATGAAATACCCCCTAGTGATTGTGAAGGGTACTTTTTGAAGTCTTTACCAATAAATGTAACATCCCGATGAGTTAAAATTCCTCCTTGTTACCTTGAGATTTTTAGCTGCAGCGTGGACTTAAAATAATCTCCTTGCTTTGGCATTTATTACAACATTTCAAAGATGCCAGTGGTAGTTAAACTCTACTTGACCTTTCAGTGTTTAAGAAGAGAAGCAAAGCCTGACCCCACAGCAACCTGATTCTGTCTCCTCTCGGCGCTGCCAAGCCGATCACTTGTCTGACCATGGCAGGACATTGGATCACCAGCCACATCAAAGGCAACAGGAGCCAATTCAGCAGCAGCCAAAGAGTCATCCATGCAAAATGGGCAATTAACATTAATCATACATGAGGTTGGGGCCGGTCAGGAGAACGTGGTGCCCGTGGCAACGCCGGGGGCAGCGCCCTCAGCAGCCGCGCGAGGCCCGGGCAGCGCGCACCTTGGGCGGGCGTGGGGAACGCGCGGAACCCCGGCCCCTCAGCGAGCTCCGGCTGCTAAAGCCAGGGATTTTCACTGAGGAGCTCATCAACGTCAGCCTCCGTGAAAACATCACTGCAAGCTTGTTCTGAAGCATCACAGATCGGAAGTTTTTCCTGTTGTTATGAATTGGTGTCACTGTTGGAAAAAGCACTCCTTTATTACTGCTTATTACTACGCTTATCAGCCGCGGATGTAAGGAGACGCAGAATAAAGGAGACGGAGCCAGTGTTCGTGTTCAGAGCAAAGGGCGGAAGGGGGGAACCCCCTTCTTTTAATTCTTATATACACTTTTAGAAATCACTGTTCATTGGAGAAAATTAACACTTCCGTCTTTAACTACAGTGGTTAAAAGAAATGTCCATCAAAGGATCTGTGTCCATGGGAAAGGAATGTAATAACAAGATAATTTTACAACAACATAGCTATGTTTACAGAATTCTAGTCCTTGAAAACTATCTAGCACAGAGCTAGCTATTTTTAACAGTAAAAATGGGCAACACTCCTTGAGAGCACCGAATTGTTCAGAGCTGGGGCACTGTAGAACTTCCACACTAAGAACAGAAAGCAGCACATTCTCACTGTGTCCATCCTAAAATCTCCATCAGAGAGAGTCCATCATAGAGCTCACAGCTCACACAGTTCCCTTCCCAGGAGCTCACTGTTGGGTCAGAATTCCCTCACACACAACCTCCCTTCCCTTGTGACTCTCTCCAGGTATCCCAGCTCACAGCACACACAGCTCCCTTCCCAGGAGCTCACTGTTGGGTCAGAATTCCCTCACACACAACCTCCCTTCCCTTACTCTCCAGGTATCCCAGCTCACAGCACACACAGCTCCCTTCCCAGGAGCTCACTGTTGGGTCAGAATTCCCTCACACACAACCTCCCTTCCCTTACTCTCCAGGTATCCCAGCTCACAGCACACACAGCTCCCTTCCCAGGAGCTCACTGTTGGGTCAGAATTCCCTCACACACAACCTCCCTTCCCTTACTCTGCAGGTATCCCAGCTCACAGCCCATGGATGGTTTCTCAGGCACAGACCCTGAAATGACACCTCTGTATCTCTGTATTTCTCTGGCTCGAACATCCTGGCAGCACTGGGAAGCTGCCTGGGCACAGGACAGGCAATGCAGCTGCTTTGTTATTCTTAATTACCACAGGAATAAATAAAATCAGCACGGTTTTGAAGTTCCAGTTTGCACATTTTTATTTGGCTTTTAATTTTGAAATATTTAGTGTCTAAAAATCATGCTTCCCAGCTTTCCTTCTCTAGAAAGGGCTACAAGAGACTGAAGACACTGGTATTGTTTATTTTCCTGGAAGTTTCACAATTGAAAGCTGAGGTTCTCTATTTAGTTGATATGCAAATTTAGAAGCTTCTAAAAAACGTTAATAAGAACAAGAACTAAGAATTCTGAAAAGTGCAAAAGAAGTCACTTAGGCAATAATTGTGATTGAGTTATCAGTAGGAGTTATCTGTGTGTCAAACTCACTACTGTATGAGACAGGGTGGTTTTTTTAATGCCCACTAGCAAAAGAGATCTTCAGATACTACAAAAGAATTGCAGAAAATACTTTAATTTTATTTTTAAAAATAAATGTTGGTCTGATTCAAGAAAACATCCTCAGTAAAACTAGATGGAAAAATACTAAAGCATTACAGAGAAATATAAAATCATCTAATTTATACTAAAATCTGGGGTTTTTTTGCAAAACACCATTGCCTCAATGTATCTCCATGTACTATTATTATTATGTACTATTTCATTTTTTTAAAAAATCACAAATTCGGGACTACTTATAACAAAGCAATGCAAAAAGAAAATAGAGAATTTAAATGAGCTTTCCATAAATTTCTTAAATGTATTAAAAAGCCCTGCCAGAATAAAATTTGTAGAACTATTCCATCCATATAGAGATGCTTTACAGATTTATCTTATAGCTTTATATCCACAATGGTCTCCAGGATCTTTTGGTTATTCATTGAGTAAGTTACTTATTTAAAACCTGACTTGGGATCTACAGTCAGAAAAACTACCTGAATTCCCTGTACTCAATTGTCACTGTAGTCTAGCTGCAATAGAGAACAAGTGAGTGGTTCTTACTTAACAAAGTTTAAGTGCTGATTTCTGAAGTCAGGCATTACCAAGTAAGTTTAAAACCTAAAAAAGATTTTTGGTTCATTGAGATTTAAAATTTTAGGTAACTATTTACTTATGAGTGTGCTCATAGATAACAGTGCCTCAACATTCCTGGTTTTACTTTTTTCTTGTCAAATAACACTTGCCACAGGAAAAAGGGGGATAAATCAGCAAATTTCAGAGTTGTGGTGATTCATGGCTGCAGACAAGCTGGAAGGCCAATCCAGGTAACACACTGCCCCGGCTCAATTTAAGGGTATGGCACTAATGAAATTGGAAGTGTGACTCCAGCAGATGTAGGGATACACACAGTAATTTAATACAAGTGCATTAAGTCAGTAACTGTAGCAGTGAAGATACAGTGGCACAAATAAAATATAGTTCATTTAGCCACCTGGGCTCATACCCAGTGGGACCAAGCTCCTGCTGCTGTGTCTTCCTCCCCACTGTTCCCACTGTGCCCAGACCAAAGCTCACAGAAAGGGCCTGTCCACGCTGGAATCAGGCCACTAATGACACACCCAGACCACAAATTCAAATTACAGACTTGTTGTCAAAACAATGCTCACCCACAATGTCCAGCTAAACCAAATGTGAAAGTGCCACAGGTATGGCCAAGTGTGCAATGAGCCCTGCAAGCCTCAGCTCAGCTGCTTGGAGGGTTCTGCCTTCACTCTGGATCCAGTCAAAGCTGGGAACCACTGCACATTATAGCCAATATTAGCACTTTGCACTTTGCATTCCGGTTGAATTTTTTTAAATTTCCTAAAGCATCTGACTATTCAGCACATAGAATCAAAGCACTGAAAATGTTTTTAGGATTATTCCACCTCTGTGAGAAAGCTCAGCACTGATGTGAGCAATGACAAGGCAGGCACTGGGATCAGCAGGAGAACACAGCTCCATCCCAACTGCTGGTGTTGGCCAAGGCACAGGCAGAATTGCAGGGCACAGTCCAGCCCAGTGCAAAGACATGCCATGACACTGAGGAGCTATAAATCTCCTTTCATCTGAGCTAATGTAGCCCCAATTTTTTTTTAAGAATTATTTTATTTTCACACATACATGTTTCTACAAATATTTGCATGGAAACCTTCCAAGCAGACAATCACCATCTCAATACTCAATGATATGTCATGTGTCTGAACTGTATCAGATCCTTGCAAGCTTTATTTTTGACCTGTACTTGAATTCAATGCCAATTTAGAGGAAAATATTACAATAAAAGCTTTTGGAAATACTGGTTTCCACCAAGCTGCATCTCAGTAAGACTCAATTCAATGAACTTGTAAAAAATGTGACTGTTTAAGCCTATTATCTATGGACAGAAACCCAAGAGCAAGACTTGATGTATTTACAGCCCTGAGTATCACATAACCCAGGGGAGCTGATATTAATTCCCTAACAGGGGGGCATTGTGCTGTGGTGGTACAATGCTGTCAGAGCAATTTGCAGGCTGATGCAATGGCAAACTACTCTTGCCTTAACTATTTTTAATCTCTGCATTACAAGTTTCACTGTTCTCACAATCTTGGCAAAGACGCTTCAAAGGTAGAAAACAGAAATTCATCTTTCTTAGAATAATAAATGAAAGAACACAGAACCAGGCCTCTGTACCACCCTTTGCACCTATGTCTATGTTGAAAGGAGGAACTGTTCCCAGCAATCCAAAGGAGCCTCTATGATTAGGTGATTGTATCCAGGAGTAAACATCTGAGGGCTCAACTCACTACACAGAAAATACCCTTTAGATTGCTGGTGGTCCTGGAGCAGTGTGAAATTAAACAGGCAGTAATGCAAGGAAATAGCTCCACTGCTTCACCTTTACCTCTCCAGTTTTGTGACTGTTGCTATTTCATCTGTTAGCTATGGAGACAGACAAGGTTATTTCTACTGTAAATGTACAGAAGGAGAAGGATTCTCTCAAACAACAAAACACAAATTTTTAGGACCATGAGAAAATAAATGGGCAGAAAGAAAATTTTTGCAAAATTAGCATTAAATTTTGTCTTTAAAATCTTCCTGTTTGGAAAAGATGCTAATATGAATATGTAAAACCACAGAAGTATCAACAGTTATGTTAAGCAAGGTTTAACCTCAGAAATATAGAAACTTTCCTCCCTTTGTGCACACACATGGATACACAAAAATTCCACCTGATTAAAACTCCATAACAGCAGATAACTGAAATGATTGTGAGAGGGCTGACTGTGAGATGAGGAGTGTGTTTCAGCTAGAATCTGTAACTCAGCTGGGTACCAAAAACATGGAATCAGAGAGATACCAGTTTGTGTTACCTAACTCCTCTCCCCACTGCATGTGAGCACTGGGTTTCAATCCCTCCCCTAAGAGATTACAGCATCACTCCTTCCCTTTTGGTAATATTCCCTCTGCTCCACCACTAAGGCTTACCCTTCCCTCCCAAGGTGGGGTAACAGACAGGGAATAATTCTCAGCTCGTAGTAAACTTCAAATACTACTTGGGTTTTTTTATATGTGACTTGAAGTACTTTTCTGATCAAAAGCCTGTCTGCTTTTCCATCAACAGCTACACCAAGGAACCTTCTCACCAGAACCACAGCTGGTTTGCCACTGAGAAACACAATGTCATTTTATAAATGGTGGGGGTTTTAATCATCTGGTCTTTCCCTCATCAGGAAAAACTGGCAGAAGCCAACTACAGAAAAAGCAGTTCAGGGTATTGGAAAGTGGAATGAGCTGTTCACAAGTTCAGGGATTTCCTGAAGCCAAGTGTGTCCTGGAGTAGATAAAACCACTGAGCAAACAAGTCATACCTGCTGCTGATGTCTTTACAAGACTTCCCTTCAGACCCAAGGTTTGAGTCTCCCAATAATTCTCCCAAAAACTCACTGTCACCATCCACCTCTGGGCAAACACAGCCCTGCCATGACTGTCACAGAGTCACAGTGCGTCACACACACAGCTCCCTGCTCCTTACTCCAGAGGTTGTTTTAAAAGCTGCTGAAAAAGACTGAAAGAATTCAACTAAAAGAGTGTTTGTAACCAGATTTCCTGGAGATAAATGAAAGACATACGTTTCCATGGCTGCCAGCCTACTAAATTTTGCAAGCATAAATATTTACCTAGGACTGGGGGGTGGGGAAATCAGGGAAAAAACCACCATCTAGACCCTTCAAAGTTTAAATACTGTAACACAGAGGTCATTATTTATGACTAGAAATAGAGAACATGTCTTTTCTATGTATATTTCTATCATGTTTTTCATCCCCTCCATATGCATTCTATTATTACCATTCTTAAACCAGAAAATAATTTCTATGTCACTTGCTCACCCTGTATGCATTCATTTTCTTTAGGCTTTCTTGTGGTTATTGATTTCCTGCTTTGTTGAAGTGGCTTTGTTTCTTTCGCAGCAGGCTATCCATTTTAAAACAACAGTTGTTCGACAAATAAAAAAATTACATTCTAAAATTAAATTAGTTTTATCTTCATTTATTTTTATCTGAGTTAAATGCAAGTGACACATTTCCCCTAAAAAAAAAAAGGAAATACTTAATGCCTCCCAGCATGCAAACAAGTAAATAAGTAAAATTTTTCTTTTCTAATAAGACGTATTTATTTTTATGATTGGAAACATGAAAGAAAAAGTGTTGCATAAATAAAGCCTCTTTTGTACTCTTATGTTGTAATCACTGCTGTGGCCAGTGTTTTAGCATCAACAAAAGATGATTATCTGGTCTAGAGCCAAATTCATTTAAGACCTATCTTGCTACACTCAAACTTGTTAAAAGAATCCTCTTTTATTTTTAATACAAGTGGCCTCATGCTGTAACATGAGTCAGTTTGCTGTTCTCTCTCATCTGAGACACACAGATTTTATACAAGGAATACAACTACAGTGTGATCAACTGCAAAACCACAGGAAAGAAGAGTTTTTGCAGAAGGTGACACTCGTGACACGTGCAGGATCTCGTTTTGATGCTGTTTGTCTGACAAGGGCCAGTTCCACAGTTCTGAGCTTCTCTGGTCCCTCCATCCTCCAGAGTGCTTATAAATAACTCCAGTGAACTATGGGGAAGTAGGGAAGTAGATAGACACTATGTGCTATATTAGATTATGGTAATTACTATATTAAGGCAGAATTCTTGTCAGATTTCTTGCTAAAATCATATTACCAAATGCCAACCATTAGGGTACCAGAAGCTCCTCTACATTTTCTTTTTCCATAGAAGACTCTCTTTGAATGGCAGGAATTTGCTGTTGTACATCATGTCTTTAATGAAAAACCTTGCACACTACTGCTCACAGATGACAATTCTTTCCAACAGCAATGGGCTTCATGTTCTTGATCCAGTTATTGAAGTAAAAATTATAAAACACCTCCCATATTGCATGTATTATTCTGTGTGGGGAGGCACTTTTTCCTGAAGGAAAATGTACCTGAACAGCAGCTTCAGGATTCTTCAATGCATTTAAATCAGGTAGACAGACATGTGGGAGCTCATATTTCATGGCTAAACTGGAAGAAGAACATGTACCAGGACAGCTGAAGAACCAGGTGCATCTTTACATTGGGATGGCACAGGCATCATCTCAAATTTATTTTGTGAGCGTGTAACAAATCAAAACCACTTTGAAAACCACTTTTTTTTAGGCTACAGCCACGCAAGAAGAGAAGAGAAAAAATGATTAGCACCTGAAAGGTCATGTAAAGCAGTGACCTGGACCCTGCCACACAGCCAGGAACGCTGCACACCTGGCATCTGTTTGCATCCAACACTCAGGTTTCAGCTCTCCAGGTCACTCAGGATTGCAGGAAACCAGCACCGACTCTGGAAACTCAATACATGACACTGCAACACCAGAAGTTGTTGTGTATCTGTTATCTAGGAAAAAGCAACTTACACTGGGACCCAAAGCTGCTCCAAGGGCCAGGAAGGCAGAACAGGGCCATGACCAAGAGAAGGGTCAGGGCTGGGAATCCTCCACAGCCACTTTGTCTACAAGGAGTGAAGAACCTGACTTGAACTCACTGTGCTGGCTGAGGCTCCACTGAGCAGGGAGAGCACAGTGCAATTTTGGCTTGGGGACATCTGATAATGAAGTTACACAGAGCAAGTCAGTTCATTAAGATGAGCAGTTTTTGTTGGGCACAGACCCCCAAAAATCCAAACTCATTCACTGGAGGAAGTGCTTCCTATCACCAGATGCTCTGGATCCCTGAAACACAAGGAATGATAGCAATCCTGGGTATTTACCACCTTTACCACCTTTTTAGACTGTCAACAGTCTTCAAACCTAAGTGTTGAGCAGCAGACCTGTGTCATTTATCCTTGCAGTAAATAAAGAACAGCAATAATAAAAATCTAATACATAGTAATTTCATCTGCAAAGTTCAAGTATTTTCTAGAAATCAATGTCATCATAGACAGGGAAATACAGATCTAACAAGATGGAAATCACCCTGAGCTGCAGGGAGAAGCTGTAATTCTGAATCCCCAGCATTTACTACTTACAAAATCAAACTGACCATAGTTAAGGTATTTGCACACTATCCCAGAGCTTGGATCCCTCATGCAGTCCAAAACCAGTCTGCAAAATGGTACTTCAGAAACATCTTCAGATGGATAAACTTCAGAGCTCAGGGATCACCCTCTCCTAATCCTCTGCTTTAGTAACTGCTGGTCAAGTTTATGATCACAAGAGAGAAAAAAAAAAGAGCTTTATAAGTATGCAGACTAACTTTTAAAAGGAAATAGGCTTTGAAAAACTTTTCAGGATATAGGAAATGAAAAGAAAAAATGTTTTCATTCAGTTTCCTGTTTAGATGTATGGATAGATTTGACTTCAAATAGATGAGCCACACAGAAGTTTAGTTTATAAGGGTCAGATGGCAACAATTTCTGTTTAATCCTTGATTTACATTAACTTACAGGAAAATTAATGATTTTAAACAGGCATCAAAGTGAGGCTGTTTTTCTCATTTCTGTAGCTTTGCTTGAGGAACAATTGTTTCCTTTATCTGTCCTCCAGAAAGTTAGTGATTGTGTTTAAGTTAAACTACTCATTTAGCCTTCAGGCACAGCATATTATGAGTTGTTTTGCAATGAACATCAGCCCCTCACGAGTGCAAACTCTCTGACAGCTCTCTTAGATTCCTGCACTTACTCGAGCATTTCACAAAACCACTCTTCACAACTGCACACATTATAATTTACACATTAAACCAGCAGGTTTTCACCTTAGGTCTGTTGCCAAGAATAATCTTTCAAAACTCTTTTATCTTTTTGTAAGAACATAATTATAAATGTGCAATTAACAGCCAAAGAAAGGTCTTAAGAAAACTCTTAGAGCAATATTGCCTGTTTTAATGCCTCGACCAGATGGTGGTTTAAAGAAAGCTATTCAAAGAAAATAAATAAAAAGTCACATTTTTCAGCTGGCAATGATATGTCAAGTGTAGAATTTGAGGTATTAAAGTGACAGTGTTGCAGGTCTGTCTAATCACCAGAAGTGCTCTTAATTCTTTTTGTTTTGCTGCTGGACAGACCAAGCAGTTGTAAACATCATTACTGATATGCATCAGTACAAAAGCACAGAGACCAGAGGCAAAAAGAATTATTTGTTGCATTTTTTTCCGTGAATGGAGCCCATCCAGTGACTGATTTTCCCCAAGGATGAATAATACGCTCATTTTTGTCTTTTGTTACAACTTGAATTTGTACAGTCTAATCCTGAAGTCTTTTCCTCTAAAATACAGGTGCTTCCCTTTTACTAATTAAACATGAGTACTGTGTAATTGTTGACATTCTCAAGTTGGAGTAATCACCCTGGACTAAATGGCTGACAGAAATTCCAGCTTAGCCTTATTCCAGATAACACTCAGATATTTTTTAAAGCTGTAGAGAAATTACATAAGAAGACTCTCCCATTTGAAAACAACCCAACTGCATTATTTTACAGCCAGGCCATAGTGCTATAAAATATCTGCTTGGAACTAATTAACTTGGGAGAATTATCAAATACATCACACAGTAAACTGACTGATTTGACAATAAATTCAACTGCTTAACTTAATTCTGCAGTGATGGACATCTGGACTACTCTTG
This sequence comes from Climacteris rufus, assembly GCA_013398175.1. Classification (NCBI taxonomy): domain Eukaryota; kingdom Metazoa; phylum Chordata; class Aves; order Passeriformes; family Climacteridae; genus Climacteris; species Climacteris rufus. The sequence goes on from VZRZ01001998.1 coordinate 3,588,483, forward strand.
TTCACATAATTTAATGTGCCTCACTATTAACAGTTTCTATGCTTTTAGATATGTATTTTGTTCCTTGAAATTCAAGAGCTTTACAGAGTGTTGAGGTTTTTTCCAAACAATCAGAAGAGAAGCATCCTTCCTCAGTGTTATTAGGAAAATCGAATGAATTATCGTTATCAGTGATAGGAAACACAAAATCACACTTGCACTATTTCAAGAGATGGATAAAGACAAATAAATATGAACAAATAAAAGGCAACAAAGCCTTTAACTATTCCCCATATGCCTCATCATACACCACAGTATGCTGGAATACAGGGCATTTCTGCAGGGAAGAGTCTGGAACACAAATATGATCTGTGCTCCACCACCACCACCATTTTGGGGGGTTCTTAGCATCGCCTTACATAATAATCCTACAGAATTTATTGTTCAGCATCAAGATGTGTTTGGGTTTAAATAAAGCCCAAATGAGAGACACTTAAATAACTCCAACCAGAAAGCTTCACCTTGCACTGCACTGAAATGAGGGGACAGCTTCAGTTCTGTCAACAATGCATGGAAACTGAGCCATCACCTCAGTGCAAAATTTACAGCTGCTGAAGAAATTGTTTCTAAGTTGTATTTTTAACTGATAATTTTCCTTTCTATTAAAAAAATTAAAAAACAAACTTGAGTTCAAGCAATGTAATTAGTTTCCAGGTCAATGACTTGTTTTCCCTTCACTTTAAAAATAGCTTTCAATGAAAAAATACTTTGAAGGAGCACAGATAAGGAAGCATGAAAATCTGTTCTGTGTTCATGTCCAGTCTAGGTTGGTCCAGTAATTACTGACCTGGAGAAATAACTTCTGCTTCTGATAAATAGTTAAAGAACCATAAAAAGAATGATCTCAGCCTGATGACAGCACAGGATGGTGTTGCCATTAGGCAGAAAAAAATCTTTCTAGAAAGGCAGTTGCAGATTTAATTGATATATGGGGGGAAAAAGAAGATGCAGTACATTTAGACTCTAATTTAATAAGAAAATTCAACTAACAGAGTGCCTTGTTCTAATAAAAGATGAGTATGAATGTGAGCACTCACGGACTGAAACGGAGCAAATTATGGTACAGAGAGGAGCTACCCTGAAAATTCAGCAATAAAGTGATTTAGCTCTAACTCTAATATCTTCATAAACATTCTGAGAAGAAAGCAGGGGAAGTTTAAAACAGCTCAAAGAACAGACTGCATCGACAGGAGAGGGGAAAGATTACAAAACCCTTCAGTGAGATCTGAGTGAATAAAAGCAGCTTACAAATTAATTCAATTTTTTCAAAAAGCAAAATTAATGAAGTGCGAAAAATAACGAAAATTTAGCTCTCCAAAAGAAAGGCAACATCTGCAATGTTAATATGCTGAGAGACATTTAGGTGTTATAAAAGACTGCAAATTAGGCAGATGTGATAAAACAAGGAAAATATCCAACTTTTTGCTGGGCTGCAGGCTGGAAGCAGCACGTAAGGAAAGGAAGGAATTGCCCGAACTCATCTGCTCCTGCATGGCTGTGCCTGGAACTGCACGCAGAGTCCTGAGCCACCTAATTATCAGCAAGATATTCCCAAGCTAGAGGGAATTGAAAGCACTGTAGTCAAAATGATTAAGTTGTAAGAATGGGCTGATTTCAAATGCAATATTAAGATTTACATCACTGGATTCTGTGTGGCAAATGGCAGATGTGAAAAGAATGCTGAACATAAAACACATTTAAGCAGCTCTTTGCACACACAGCAAAACCAGCACAACTTCTTCACTGCAGTGACATCGTAGAGACCAACAATTTTAAATGTGAAAAGGTAAAAAGGCACAAAATGCCCCAAATCCCTGGGGATTACCTGTGGGGCAGAGCTGGGACAGTGAAATAACCAGGTTAGGGTTGCAGTGCCCTGATTATACAGCTTTGAAACCCAGCCTTTGCAGAGATTTCCCCAGCCCACCCCTTCTTATTTCCGATTATTTTGGAATACCTGAAGAGGTATTTCAGATTTCAGGCAGAGATTTCAGACATTATTTGGTGTAACACACTTGGTTCCCTTCTGAGGACAGCAATGCTGAAACACTTCCAGTTTTCTCCTTCAGGACTGCCCACTGCTGCTTCCCAGCTTTAATTGCACAGCTTTTCCTTAAGCAAATATTAACGACAGAATAAATTCCTGAGCTAACTGAAAAGGTTCTTTTCCAGTGATACTTAAAAGAGCACAGTTATTCCAAAGCATTATTCTACCATGACTAATTGACATTAGAAGAAGTGTAAAGTACATAACTTGATTCTTTTTCAAATACAACAGAAGACATTTCTTTTCAAACTACAGAAAATCTGTCTGGGCTGAAATTCTGCTTAGGTTGCAGTGCTGTAATCTCAAAGGAAAACGTACAAGAACATTTTTTCAGTAATTCCTTCTAAGCCCAATTTTTTTTTCATGAAATCTCGAAGTTTGGTGCATGGTAAGCATGTTCTCACTGTGTTTATTTACTCATTGATTTTTATTGTTATCGGATGTAGACGTTTCCTGGGAAAACCAAAAAAATGCTCAGAAAAAAATGGAATTCACTGCCATGCTCTTATATTTACACTATTTATTGGAATTTTCGTTTTTAAAGCTTTAACGGTTGGAGTTTTAAATGCAGCCATAATTACAGGAAGCATTCACTTAATAGAAACAGGTCAACATGATTAAATAAGGCAGTAATAAGATATTTAGCAAACATTATCCATCAGTGTCCAAATGAAGAAGATTTAATGATGTACAGAAAAGACTCTGCCTTCACATAGTCCCACATGTAAGGGAGATACTGTGAAATATAAAAGGCCCAAAAAGGTGCAAAAAAAGGGGACACACATAGAAAAGTTCTGCCTACAAAAAAAAAAAAAAAAAAAAAAAAAAAAAAAAAAACAAAACAGTAAAAAAAACCAGTTTAGATGCAGATGTTACCCTGCTTGATGAGGACATTTCTCAATCTCTCGGTAATTTCTTCCAAGTGCACTTTTAGTCCCCTGTTTGGGTGATGGGTTTTCCTCTCAATTGTTATTTGTTTCTCTTTGACCCAAAAGTCTTTCCTCAGACATTTCTCACTGTTGTATCCAGCCTACAATCCTCCTTCAAGAAATTTTGACACCTTAAGTCTCAACAATAAAAAAGCACTGTATACAGAGATTTTATTTACTTTCTGGCATTAAAAATACTGCCATTACAGCAACTGTAAGTTTGTTCTTTCATCTGTTATCATGGTTTATGCAACAGCCAATAGTTGGAGATGGGGAGCTCCAATCCTGATAACCAACCACCCTCCCAACCGCCGGGCACGGACACAGGAACTCAACAGGAACAGCCTGCCCAGGGCTGTGGTTAAGGACTTGCACCAAAAAACCGAAAAATGCTGCCCATCTTGTGCACTGTATTTATGAGAATTACCTCTTTTGCAACTGTACCACATTAGGTGCAAAAGCTTAAATTAAGACAGATAAAAATTAAATTATTTCCAGCCAAAAAGTCTGTGTAATACAAGGCTCAAAATCATTTTCCTTCCACATTAACGTTTCTAATGAACCCCTGCCTCAACTGGTCAATCTTTCACAATTATCTGCCTCTAGAATATCCCTCAAACTCTCTGCTCTTGTCCTCACATCCACCAAATCTACCTCACGACCTGTGACTTTACATATAGTTAAAATTCCAAGCAGAAACCTCTTGTTGTCTTCTTACATCCTCTTCCCACCACATTCATTTTGCTTCTTCCAGACTGATAAGCTCTGTCCAGGAAAACACCAAAATATGCACTGGACTGAAACTCTGTGTGGTTCTGCTGACCCAGATTGTTCCAAGCTCAGCCTCTGCTCCTGTCATCTGCTGGGCCCAGGGCAGGATAACCTGCTCCTTCAGGAAACAGGGCATTTATTAGATATCCACTATTTATGCTCTGGTACCTCCAAGTGCTCTATGTGTGCAGATAATCTCCTGCAGCTGCTACAGACTGGCTGAGGCAGCCAAACTGGATTTAGCTCTCACTGCCTTAGCAGAAACAATCAACTCACCACATTTGGGGTAACAACTACAGCAACAGTAACCATTAAAATGCAAATACGTGTTTTTAGAAGTTTTAGGTACTTCTTAAATGTGAAACATTAAACATTTATAGTAGCTTTAACTCGGATTCTTACTCATTTTAAACATAAAGAACAAGTGAACCAGTGGCACTAATTATTTGAACTCAAACAAGTGTCACGATACTTTGATTTTAATATTATTATCATAGGATTTATCTAATAGTCCCTGAAATATGTGTGTCCAAGATATATATACGTAACTTTGTCCAATGACAATTTATTAGAAGAAACAGTAAATAATATATTTAAAATTAGGATTTTGGAATTTTGTCCCCTCCTAAACTCTCATCAAGACAACGGCCAAAAATCCGGGTAAGTCAGGGTGCCTTTGAAGATATTTAATTAAAATCTAATCCCACATTCTTAAGGGCTCACATAAATTAAGCTGTCATTCAGGAGATTTATGCACTCCCATTTGCATATTCCATAGGATTCATCAATTACCGTGTTGGGAGGCAAGGCCGCTCCCGGGGAGCGCTCGCAGCCGCTCGGGCGGCGCCGCGGAGGAGCCCCGAGCCACGTCCGTACGGCTGATCCTCGGTGCCACGGAGGAGCCCTGTCCATACGGCTGATCCTCTGTGCCACGGAGGAGCCCTGTCCGTACGGCTGATCCTCGGTGCCACGGAGGAGCCCCGTCCGTACGGCTGATCCTCGGTGCCACGGAGGAGCCACGGAGGAGCCCCGTCCGTACGGCTGATCCACTGTGCCACGGAGGAGCCCCGTCCGTATGGCTGATCCACTGTGCCACGGAGGAGCCCCGTCCGTACGGCTGATCCACAGCTGCCCTCAGCCCAGCCCGCCAGCTGGGCCCAACCTCTGCGCAGCCCCGCAGCCACCAACCCACAGACCACGCTCCTCGACGCCCGTAACGCGCCTGATCCTGCTGGAGAAGGGCAGGCCCCTTCTCCTGGATTTCCTCAAATGAAATCATAGAGCCACAGAATCGTTTCCATCCATTCAGATCCAGCACTGCCATGGCCATCCCTACCCCATGGCTCAGGCGCCACATCCACATGGCTTCTGAATCCCTCCAGGGGTGGCTTCTGATGGCTGATTACTAATAAGTAATAAATACTGCCCAGAGGCATTTCTGGCTCTTTCACTGCTCACAAGACTTACTTTGTATCATTAAGGGCCACACTAAGTTAGAACAAAATATATCCTGTAAGTGTTAAAAAATATTTATCCAAGTTTATACACGTTTGAATGTATTCAGACCTAGGAAATTTTCCCAGTAATGTTCTAGCACTTTTAAACATATTCTTAGATAAGCATGGCTCATATGTATGTGTAGAACACTTCCTTTTAAAGTCATTATTACCTTTCCCAACTAAATAATATATCCAGAATTGTTTTATACTCCAGTTCTGTGAGCTGGTCCAGCAGCAGTGCAGAGCCAGCACAGCCAAGTTCCCCAACACACATCTGATGCTCCCTGGCCTATCCAACCCATGCTCCATCATCCCTACAGCTTTCCCATGGATGTCTCTACATCCATAGCCCAGTATCATCTTCCTTGTTCACAGATCTGCAGTGGTTTGGTGACAGGATGGCCACAGACTTAACAAAGCACTCAAGAAACCATGAGAACACGACCATCATGCAAACAACAGGTTCAGAAACTACATGGAAAAAGTATCAAACCCAAAACTGACTCCATATCCTGCTTCTACATCATGTTTATATTCTGTTTTGGGGCTTAAACAATGATCTTTGAGCATCCAACACTGTGAACACAAGGTAGTTTATGACTTGAAAATTAGTCCACAAAACAAATACATGTATATGTAATTAGATTAATTTTTCAATGGCTTATGACAATGATGGGGGAAGTCTCACTAAAACCTCCATTCTGCTTTTACTTTGCTCACTCAGTTTATCTTCCTCTGCTATGTTTGACCATGGAGTCTCTGGAAAAAAACATCCCTGTCAGTCAGTGGTGGAGATTTCCTGCACATCCAACAACCACAGCAGTGCCTTCGTGGAAGAGCAACACCAAAATGTCATGTCCTTCTTAGGATGCTGTTTTTTTAATTTTGCATTAACATGCTGATTACAATTGTACCAAGAGACAGAAATACCAACAAAAGGTGGTGTTTCTCCTTCCAGAGCTCTGGCAACTCAGCATTGACCTGCAACACATCTGCCAGCCCAGCCCCAGACCCTTCAGGGCCAGTTCTGATAAGTGCACCAAGTACACAATGTGTGAAACCACCCAACTGCATTAACTGCAGCCTCAACCAGTGCTTAAATTCAAATCTCCAAAGGTGAAAGGCTAAAGCAATAACCACTTGTTACAGTCTTGTTACTAAGCTAATGCACATCTCCTCTTCCACTCACTGAAATTTTGCTCCATTTATTGTATGCTTTGTATTATATGATTAAAACTAAACTACTATTTCTGTTCTTTCACAGAATGTTTTAAAAAATTACTCTAAACAGTTTGTTTCCACTTAGCAATGAGCTGCTACTAAAAGCCACTGCATAAATGTAAGTGCACAACAATTTGTGGATATCTTGCGATTTTTTGATAATTTTGCATAACCTTGTGAAATTTATTAATGACGTTAATGGAATAAAGAATAAATACCACAGCTGACGTCAGCACCAACTTCTCAGTGACTCCCTGATTCTTAAAAATCACAAGAAAACAACCCTGATGTGACTGATTGAGAAGACATTTTCAAGTTCCCACTTTTCAGCAGCATTGATTTAACTTTGTGTCTTCTGATAATTTTAACTTGAATCTAAGAGAAACTGTTTGGTGGGAAGGGAAGGAAAGGGAATTGTTTCAACATCAGTCATCACTTCAAGATTATATCTCAGAAAAAAAAGAAAAATTACAGATTTCTATAGTATTAACAGTCCATGAAATACGAGATGTCAATAGACAAGAACCACAAAGCCATGAAATCCCCCAGGAGCGACACGCCAGAGGTTTGGAATCCCATCAGCACCCGAGCGCCTCCCTGGCCCTGGGATGCGCCGAGCTCCTCTCACGGCATCCTCGCAGCCCATTCATCCCAGGAGTTCTGTCACCACTCCCTGCAGTGACTGACACGTTTTCCTGGCTGCTGTTTTATAAACACGCTGTGTAATGACGGCGTTGCGCAGGGGGCTGGGCACTCCTCTGTGCTCGCTGCCTGATGACTTGTCACAACACAGGAGCAGCACAGGCACACCCCAACCCTCCCCACAGCTCCACCTCACACGAGATGTTCCCAAGCAGCTCCACAGCTCAGGAACAGCTGCACTACGAGAACTGCTGCATGGAATAGCTGCACTGCACAGAAGAACTTCAGAACTTGGAATGGAAAGGCAATTTTCTAGCCAACTGGTATTATTTCTGTGTGTAACTATTCGAATGTAATTATACACACTGCTCTAAGACAAAACATATTCTAAAATGCATCTGTGAGATGATCAGTGTACAGAGGCAACAAACACACTGGAGGCAAAACCAGCAGTAAAAGCTACATGACTTTATGCATTAATTGAATTATTAATATTGACCATCCTGAAAGTCTCCCCACCTACCTGTTGTAGCAGTTCATTGCAAGAAAACCTTGAGAACATCTGTCCCACAATAGCTACTAAATAATTAGTTTATTTTCATTAAAGTTTGACACAGTTTCTAGAGCTGGCACCCTCTGGCACACGTGGGAAGCTGGCAGAGAGCAGCACTCATTTCGTGCAGAGTGGCTGGACTTTGTGCCTTGTGCCTACAGCTCAACAGGAAAAACGGAAAATCTGGGGCTCTCAAATGCTGTTAAAGATGAAAATTGTGGAGAAAGGTCACTGCCCAGCACCCCTCAGCCTGCCTGGGCAGCAGCAGCCTCTGGCAGAACGCTGAGCTCTGCAGGTTGGACACGGCCAGCTCTGACCACCAGTCCGGCCACCAGCTCACACCACCCGTTCTGACCACAGCACTCCCCAGGGCCTGGCCCTCACCTCACCCACAGGTCTGACTTATGGCACCACAGAATCATTTTTTCTCTGGTTTTCCAAAATATGTCTCCCCCTGCCCTAAGCAAAAATAACACATTTATGGGAAACCCACTCCTCATTCATTAACCCTGCTTTGGCTGCCCTGTCCCATCGTTCAAGACGGTTCAGTTTGGTGTTTCACTACCATCTCTATCCCCCTATTGTTAACACCACCTGTTTGCCCTAAATCCTTGCAAGAAGCTGCATTATGAGCAAATGGCACTGACAACTTCTCCTTCATCCAACACGGCCGCGTGTCGCAGGCCTCTGGGAATTCATCTTCCTCCACATGAAGTTGTGCAGTGCTAAAAGAGGGGGGAGAAAGTCATTTAAACAATCATTAGATTGGAAGGTGACACCTACAAACATCTGGCTTCAAAACAGAAAATGGAAACTGTTCTAAATTGATAGCCTTCCATACGTTAATGCGTCTTGGATTTTTACTGTATACACATTAAACTGAAGTTTTAAAAATTCAAATAATGTTAAACTACATCTACAATTTCCCTGTGATAGCTGGAACAGACAGATGGTTTGAGCCATAACTTCCCATCAGAAGATGGCTCCTCTGGTTCCTCAAGTACTTCATCCTGGAAAGGATCCCTGGCAGGAAAAGCCTTGCTGGGTTTCACCTTCAATATTTCTCTCTCAGGAAAAAAATACAAAACTAATGGTCAACCCCCATGGGTACCCTTCAAAGTAAGTCTTCAACCTCAGATGTCCAAACTTGTCACTAAATGATGTCTCTTACAACAGCAATTTGTAGAAACATGTCATTTTGCCTGTATAATTGTGACAAGGAAGTACATTTGTAGATATTGCCGTTTTCTCTACATTCAAACAAATTACATTTTACATTTTAATTTTCATTTTTCAATTAAAGTCTAAGCAAGCTATGGATTTCCACTGAGATTTTGGACTGGCTAGCTGCCAGTTCATGCTGAGGAAAACCACGATACAGTCATTTTTAGAACAATTTCTACATTTTTTTAAGTATACAAAGGACATAATGTAGAAAGTAATGAGAAGACACAGTAGAACTAATCACTCACAACTACACATTCATTTTACTTATTCCTTCAGCTGAGAAAACTGAAGAAACTAATCTTTATTATCTTTGAAAATTACTTTTTTAATATAATTAACAGAAATTAAGTGCAATAGGAAGTCACTGCTCAGGTGGAATTTTAGAGAACAAATTCCCTTTTTTCCTTAAAGAAGGGTTAGGCTTTCAGGATCAGGCACCTCCATGATAAAAAGGAATTCATCTATGCTATAATTTATCTGTCCTGTAAGTAGCAGAAATATATATGGTCATGCACCAAAATTTAACACTGCTTCGGTAGTACACAGCACACTTTATCTTCCCAAATTAGTCACAAAAGAATGAAAAAGTCTTCCTTAAATCTCTGAACTGATATTTCAAATTAAAATATATGGAGCCATGGAAAAAGCAGAACCATCCATACACTGAGCGCATTTGAAAACAGAAAACGGTTTTGATTTTCCCTTTCTGCTTCCATCATTCCTCTCCTGCAGAGCAGCAAAGCTCCTGCTATCGGAACACACAGAGGGCTTGGTTTGCTGAAGGATTTTAATTTCAACTTGTGTCAAAAGTGAATTTGTGTTAAGAGAGGTTCTTAGAGTTTCACAGAAGAACGTAATGACACGTGCAACACATACTCAGGAACTGCAGTGCCAAGGAAGGAAGGGAAAATAAAGTATAATTTTATATTGGTCGCCTACGGGCCACAGTTTCTTTGCTTTTCTATTAACAGCTCAGAATTCTCTGTGCTGCGAGAGCACAGAAAACTGTAACTGCCAATTAATTTAATGATATTTGCATATTCATTACCATGGGTCTAAGAAGCACTGGTGCTCTCGTTGTGCAAGTGGGATGCAGGGCTCCAAGCGGCGCAGAGGGGCGTTCGTCTGGCAGGAAGGGACTGGGAGAAAAGCGAGGGAAGCCAAGGAATTACAGCCAACTGTGCAGCACCAAGGCTCCTCTCACTGCCTGTGCACACTTCCCAAAAAACATGCAATCCACATTTACCCAGAAATTATTTGTTATATAACCCTGTCTCCTCTGATTATTGCTTTCATTATGCCTTTTTTGTCACCAGTGACCAGTTAATAACACCAGCGTGAACCCACAAACTCTCTGCTTTTTAACTTCCAGCTACTTCCTGTATTTTTTATGATAACCATATGCTAGATTATTATTTAATTATGATTAAAAAATAAACTCCCAAATGTAGGTTAGTTTGAAATGAAGGCAGTTTACAAATAACTCAGATCTGCTGCTTTTCTCACAGTTCACTCACCATTTACCTGTCACACATGCTCACCTGGACTCAGGCAATGTGCCACTGAAACTAAAGTTTGTACAGACACACACACACCCCTTCACAGAGAACTACATTCTGGTCCAGAACTCTTCACTGCTTCTTCCAAAATCAAGCAAGTGCATTTTAAAATCATTTAAGTGTATCTAAGAAATGCTTTTTAAATCAGGGCACTGTGAATTAAAGATACTAGAATAACTCAAGTGCTTCTTGGTACCCCAAAAAGGCTGTTCCTGAGGTTCTGATGTCAGTGTTGTTGTCATAACAGCACAAAAGTCTTGTATTCCATAGAAATGCCAGATTCTCCATTTCCCAGACAATGTCACATCATTGAGGCACCACAGCACTACATTATAAATAGGAAATACTGTATCTCAAATAAACTCATTTTAAATACACACATCATATGTGGCATATGTATCTACACAGCTGAATACTTTAAAGTGTCTTATAGGCAATTTAAAAAAAAAAGGGGGGGCCAGGAATGGCAGGATCAGCTCCAGGGAAGTGGCTAATCTGACTACAACCTCAACTCATCCCATCACATCTGGAAATGCATCAGCACACGGGATTTGGTTGTTGTTCTCTCCCTCAGTATCATTTTGTGTCTCCCACTTTAGATATTAAAATTTTCAATCATCTTCCTTTGATGTTGTCTTAGTTTAATTTAAAAGCAATACAAACATGTCTGATTTACAAGATTTTTATCACCACAGTATCTTATCACCTCATTAGAGTAATTTGCAAAGGCTTTTGTCCCAGTTGATACCAGAAAGGATTTATTTTCACCTTCGGGTTCTTTTTCCTGTCTCAGTCTGTTCATGAGCTCCTGTAGCTCATCTCTGGGCACGGTGGGAAGGTCCTGGCAAACGGGGAAGTTTTGCAATACTACAAAAACCATCGGGCTGGGGCTCAGACTCCCTTTGGCTGCTGACCAAAAATGTTTTTATCTCCAGCTCTCATGAACTTCCTTTGGAGTTTTGGTCACAAGGATTGCAGCTGCTTTGGGTGGTTATGAATGAAGAGGGGGACCCTGCCTGGGCCCCGAATTCTGACAGAGGTGCTCTGCACTGAACTGGGGTGAGAAGCAAACCAGGAACCACACCTGACCACATCTGTCATTAACAGATGAGTTATTTTTCCTCCCCCTTAAAATCTGGTGGCTGACCATACCTGCAAAAAGAACACCCAGAACAGGGCAGCTGCTGCAAAGAACAAGCCAGACACTTCTCCTTGCAAACATCACGGACCAGAAAATTCTCTGTCTGAACAGCCACCAACACAAAGAACTACAAACTGCAGGGCATATGATGTTATATGCTGCAATTTTTTGCAGGATGAAAGATGAGGCATTAGAGGCTGCTGAGCCCCACGTGCCACCGTGCAACACCCCAGGGCATTCAAAGGGCTCTAAAGAGCTCCAAAAGTCACTGTTTTCCTTGATCTTGGCAAGCACTAAGTCAAGAACAAAGGAGACCAAAAAGGTGATCCCAAAAATTAATTTATCTGGAGCATTCCAGTAGAATCTTTCTGGGTTTATTCATTAACTGTACTGAAGCCAGAAGCACAGAATTGATATGGAGTTACCAGGTCAACATCTCACACAAGATGGTGACAAGGCACAGGTACCAGCAGATGCTGTTCCTAAAACCAGAATTCTTCAGAGTAGTACATTAAGTGAATCTCAACCCGTATTCAGCTCCTCTGATAACAGGAGCTGCTTGAATAGAACTACTTTATTCAGATTCTGATCCATTTTCTATTATTTTTTATCCAAATTAATATTACTCTTCTAAGTTGTGAAATCAGGTATTTTTTTTTAATGGGTGAGAAACTCTGATCCACTGTAAAAAAAGTAAATAGTAAAAGGACAATATGTCAAGATAAATTTTGATCCTCCTCCCTGCTTTATGGCATGATGTCCAAGAAAAATCATGTAATACTACTTCTTTGAATTTGTAATTTCATCCCAGAAAGTAAAGAATAAGATAAACATTTTCTGTTTGTTTTTCACTTTCACAGCAACACCATCCTTACTTGCTTCTAGATGGTCACATTTTGCTGACATTTACAAACATTTCATGTTGATCTTACATGGGTCACATCAATCATCTATACAGTTTCAATGACACTTTGTTAAATAAACTGTCATGAAAGATTTATAGAGAATTTGATAAAAGTAAAGAAGATGTAGTTTAGCTTTTAAAGATGCATTACCCCTTTTCTGAGGTGTAATATCAGCTCTAAAATACCATTAAGCTTTTCTGGCAGGAGATGAAGTGAGAAAATAAAATGCAGTCTTTCATCAGCACTCACTTATTTGCATCTTTGTGCTTCTACAAAACACTGGGAGAACAGAACACCTGGAGGGAAAGGGAACCTCACCCCACTTTGGGTGTTCTGGTTGTCTCTCCTAATGCTTGGCAGAAGCCATTCATGGTCTTACCACATTATTTGGGCAAAAATTGCCTCCAGATTAAAAAAAAAAAAACCAAAACTCTTACTTCAGATTAAAATCTCTACTAAGGGTAAACTGATATTCCCAAATTCCCTCTCAAAACAGGGAGTGCAGACAAATAACACACTTTCATTCAAAGCCCTTCTTCAGATAAACATGGCCAGAGCAGCTCATTAAGATGTATTTAAAATTTTCAGACTTTACTGTCTGATACCAATTTAATGTTTGAGAGCAGGGAACAACAGTCTCACTGTTGGGGGGGGGGGCCTTAACCATATTTAGTTCACCAAGAAGGACCAAAGTTTGACGAAACTTTTCATCAGTTTTTCACCCTTGACTGATCCAGCTACAAAAGCAATTATTTGTTCCACCTTCCAGTTACCTGCAGAGTCAGCTCTGCTTGTTATGGAACACCAGCCAGGAATACAACGTGGAAAGGCTTCTCCATCTCACCATTTAGGCTTGAAAAACTAAAAAGTGAGGAATTCAAACTTGCAGAAAAAATAACAAGACAAGGAATCTTTCATCTCTCTTAAAGACTTAATTTTTGCAACCAGTGGGACAACATGAAACATTATGAGTTCCTTACTATCTGTGGCCCTTTCCACAGGTATCTTCCATAACTGTCCCACAATAAAAAGGTCAAACTGCACCCTTCACCTGGAATCGGGGCTGAGCTCACCCAAACCAACACCCTCCACCTCTGCATCCCTCCAGCCCAGTAATTCCCCCATTCCCCACTGCATCACCACCAGGGCCAGCCACTGGATTTTGGGTTGCAAGGCTCCTTCTGGTGCCTGAAGGCAGACCCTGAGTTCATCTCTGCAGCCTTTAGGGGAGGAGCACCTTGAGATTTGGGGTGCATCCATTCATTATTCAGAGAGAACCAAGAAAGAGATGCTCTGGAGCTGTTCTGTGTCCCCCAGAGTCCCATCACATCAGCCAGAGCTGAACCTCTGGCAGGTTCCAAACACCCAGACCTGCTCTCCATAGGGAAGCCCATGGATCTGCCTCCTACAGCATTTGCTGAATTCACTTTCCTCTCAGCAGTCACTTATTCATAGAGAGTTTGAATCAATGATTTAAAAAACCCCACAAATCCGATCTGCAGCCAAATCACAACAGTAAGTGGGAACTCAACTACATTAATTTGTGGATATTGTAACTACTATATTACCAGCAGTGTTCCCAGATACTGTGAATTCAAATAAAAAAGGCTACGAGTTTAAAGGCAGCAATTTACTCAGTTATTCAACACATCTGTCAAATATATTACTGAGTGGTAAATGAATAAATATTGGATTTCAATTGCTATGACTAGAAATAAATGGGAGCCATTCTCTGAGCAGCAGCACAGCAGCTACAGGCTTTCAGTGGAGGCTTAGTTAAAGAAAAAGCAGAGTAATTAGAGTAATTCCTATATATTCTGAAAAAATATCAGTTTGTGATGTGATGGATTGGATAACTAAAACACAACTGCCTCTCCTTTACCACACACCACGCAATCTTCAGGAAAAACAACACAGTAATCCAGGGAAATCTTCCTGTGGGATATCCCAGAGACACCCTCCTGATAGTCCAACAGTTGAGGTGCAAAGATACATTTCATGTTGAAATGAATATTCCAAATATCTTGAAAACAACTTACATGCATTCAAATATGCCAGAACAGATGTATTTTGCAATGTTCAGATCATACCCTAATGGCTGCTTACTATGTGAGATTCTAAATAATGTAACTTTATATATATATACACACTACTTTTATCACTGTTCTGTGAAAATTACTTGAGTCTAACGAAAATTACATGATGAAATTATTACTATTCTATGTAATTGCTAGCTAACATTTTGGCTAGTACTTTACTGATGAATGTGTGTAAGAAGAGATGACATGAGGGCCCAATATTTTTAAGTGTCCTGCAACCAGTGAAAAGCTCTAACAGATAAAGAGAAATTAGTCTCTCACCATGACAACAGACTTATGAGCTGTTCTGCTGAAGTCTCCTTGAGATCTGCAGCAACTTTTAAGCTGTCACATGCTCTGCAAGAGGAAATCACACAAATCACCCACATTCTAATGGAGTTCAAAGTTGCGATGGAAGCGGAGGAGCCTCCTCAACCCCACAGCACGGAATTAACACGTCTGTCTCTGCACAGACACACAGGATGTGCTTCAAACCACCCTCGTGGCAAGTCATTTAATACAGGATATTGTTGTGAAGCAGCTTTAGACCAAGAAAGCAACTGGCTCAGCTTCATTATGCTAACAAAGATAATTAATAGTCCTTTGATAAACTCCTCTGACTCCAAAGTTTTCGCTGCTAGGGAAGGACAAAGCTCTACTTCCCAAAGAGACCTTCCACTCTAGCACACAGGAACTCTCCTTCCATAATTCCAAATGAACCAAACATTTATTCAATGTTTCACCACAAGCCCCAACTCTGACAGTGTGACTTTCCAGGGATGCCTTGGGCTGTACCTTTTAAAACAGTGCCCTGATTTACACACAACTTTAGCACTGGGAGGACTCAGTGAAAACTTCAGAACTGCACAGTCTTCAAAACCATTCCTGTAACACCAAGGGTTTGTTTGGCTGAACTGTCTGCACATGGCAGATTTCACTCCATGTGCTCTGGCAGAGCTTGGCACATCAAAACTGATGTAAATAAGACTGAAATCCTGTGTGTTGTTACCTACCTGTGGCCAAGCTGATTCTCACTGACCATCCCTTTGCTGGGCAAACAGGGAATGCCCCTGACAAGGTGCACCTTTCAGCCCAGGAGCATCACTCCAGCTCAGATGTAGGAGGTAAATCCTCTGCTGATGCAGAGATCCAGCTCTGGGCTGCTCCTGCAGCCTCATGGTCAAGATGCTCAGTGGCCTCTTAGTTTGACATTTTAGATTTTCCCAGTCTTTATCAACATGTGTTACAGGCTGCTGAGGGAACTACATAACAGGATTAACTAATGGCAATAACCCTCTTTTGTCAGAGAGGATTACTGTCATTCAGCACTGGGGGAAACCGAAAACCAGGAGTTCCTTTTGTGGTATTTATTTAATATTCTACTCTGTAATCTGTTTGCAACAGTATTAGTGCAAAATGTCATGGGAAGATGTAAACACTCGCCAGATTCCTTTTTGTACCTACAAACAAACCAAATGAAAAACAAAAAACAGTTTGTTTCCTGTCGCTCAAGCCGTTCCAAGATCCTGATGCTCTATGTTATTTAACGTTTTCAGCTGACTTTGGGGACATTGTAGACTGCTCTGATGAGGCATGTTCCAGTGTCAGCCAACAGTTTATCCCTGGCACGCTTGTCAATCAAAATAAAACTAACAGACGGCTTTCTTTGTTTCAAATGAGCTTGCCCTGGTCATTAAAATTCACTTTTTATTACAAAAACCACCATTTGGAGAGAGAAAATTGAAATGTTTGTGGTTCCTACTGAATCAACTCCTCCTGGAGTTGACTGCTGCAGAAGAATCTTGAAAATATAAGAAATGCATTATTTCAGCACCTTTGTGCTACCCATTCTTGGCCTCTCTGTGGCCTGGTAACTACAGAATGGCCATTTCACATAAACCCTGTAACCAACACTTTGGCAACAGGATGACATGATTTCCTTTAGTGTTTTCAACAGCAGGATATAAAAGTGTAGAAAATGAAAATTTTCATAGGACTGGGCAGCAGGAGCCGAGGCACAACTCTTCAGAGAACATAAAAATGTAACAGTTATTGACAATCTACTTCTTAGAAAACATTGGGTTTCCTATGCTAAATATTGAGGAAATCATGCTCTCTCAGATTAGATTTGTGAACTTAAGGCAAAAGCATATAAGTCAATAAAATTACATTTAGAGTATGTATTCTTGGCAAAAAATAAAGTGCTTCCAACAACACCAACTTAATTTTGGGGAGATGAATCAAGAGGCTATCCCAAAACATCCTGACAAAAAGCCATGATTTCCAAGCAGCCCTCGTGCCACAGAATGCAGTCTGATTATTTGTAATGATGTACAAATCATGTAAAGGAAGCCATGATTTTATCTGAAGTTCCCACATGAGTATGAGTTTAGACCGCTGCAAATGCCACATTTCCTTTTCCTTTTTAATAAAAGTTTATTAAAAAGCCTGAACAAACAAGGTTTTGAAATCATTATCTTTCTTCTCTACAGGGAAATTGTGCATATAGCCTCTAATTTTGTCAATCACGAGCACGTGGGATTTCAGTTATTATAAACACACTTTCCTTCCACTGACAGTGATTCAAATCCCATCCTACAGATTGGTTTGCAGCCCTTAAAGTCAGGCTCTTTTTTTTTTGTTAACAAGCACCATCCTCTGTGATTGCTCCTGGAATAAATGAAAATGAGCATCTCTTTTTACATCTTTCACAGACCATACTTTAAACACAGACTGTAACTACCGTAAAAAAAAACCCTGAAATGGTCTAAGGTAATGTCCTGGGCAACACAACACTTCAAGTTAAAAATATTGGCTGTAATTTAGAGGAAAAGAAGATAAGAAATAAATGCCCAAAACTTAGCCCAGATGCTGAGCATGAACCATAATCCTTGGGCCACAACTTAATCCTATGTAACTGATACAATTTGCACAGGAGGAAGCAAAAACCCAGGCAAATTCCCAGTAATTGCTATGTAATACCCTGCTTTTCTCAAATCAGGTTCATTAAGAACTCATTTTTGCCCTCTCTATGCAAATAGCAATATTTGGGCACAAATCAAGCCTGTTTTGTATCTTCCCTCACAAACTCCACCTGGACTGCATTCTCCTCTCTGTGACACTGTCAAAAAGCTTCCTCAGTGGGGACTTCCTCAGTCCTCCCTGGACTGCCCCTCTTTTGCTACAGAAAACTGCATTAGTTTGACATCATTTGCTGCAGACAACTCCATGTTGTCTGTTATCTCCTGGATACTCACAAAGATTTTGTTTATTAGTCACAGTCTTTTTCTAGCTGAGTGCTCTGTAATTCCCAAGCTTGAGCTCCTTCTTCCTTCTCTGAGCTCTCCTGGTAGCTCCCTCATCCCTCCCTGGCTTTTCCAAGTCAGCCATTCATCACTCCGACATCTCATCCACCATTCCTTAACTCCATTACACCAGACCCAGCTGATTTGAAAACATCTACCCTAAATAAGCTTTCTGTCACACCGCTTTTCTCACTCAAGTTTAGCTCTTGCACTTCTGTCACTGCTGTTAATTGTGTCAGACATCTCATTGCAGGTGACCTGAAGCCACAAAACTCTTCCATCTTCCCAGCACCATCTGCTGCTCCCTTCCCTTTGCATGCAGCACATCAACCCTCCCAAAATGTCGTGTGCAATGACTCCCTCTCCCTCTGGAAGGTATCTCTGCATCTCAGGCTGTTCTTTGCCCCTTCCCATCCTGTCCCACGTGCTTCTATCCCAAATGCCTTCCCTGACCTCCCTCGTTGCCACACCGAGCCCAAGACTGTCACAAGAGAATCTAACTTATTCCATCTGACCTCTCTCCACAGTTGCTATTTTTACTCTGCAAAAGAATAATATGTATTTATGTCCACATTATTTTTAAATGAACTGCAAGGTTTCTTGAAAATTTTACCCTTCTACTGCCATGGAGTTGTTACTTCTTCATCCTAATACATCAATCTGCATTATTTTAAGGCACTTTATTTATTTCTTCTTCTACTTGTCATATGGTTTGTTAACTCTTGTTGACCCTCTCACCCAATTTCTATTACATTTGGACATTCTGAATAGGTTTTTTCCATGAACTTTCCTTTAAAGCTGCTTTCTTTATCTTATATAAGTTGGAGGTTTTAATATAAAGCATTCCAGTATATTCTGGTTATTATGCCTGGACTGGAAAAAAAACTCTCATTACCACAAAGTCCTGTGCTTTCCATGATACTGCCTGAACCCACGTGGATCCCTCCTGCTTTGGTGGCCTTTCAGAGCAGCCACCATCACACCCAGTGCTCTTCTCCCACATTATCTCCCTCCACAGCCTGGACCTTCGAGCAAGTGCATGTGCCCTGTTTTAAAGGCAGTATCTTTTTCTTCTTTAGTTGCCTTTGCTTTCTGAACAAGCCACATCTTTTACAGTAATACTCTAGATTTGTGAAATACCTGATCAACTATTTCATAACCATAAATTATGATCATCTACTGATTTTTTTTTCTGTTTTTCCTGTTTATTTCACTGTTCTAATGAGATTACAACCTGCTTTAGGGTGATCTGGAGCCAATTCACCACCTTGCTTCTTGTACCTGCTCTGAACACATTGACAAAAAAACTAATACCTCTGATTTTTTAAAGGCTTGACCAGTTGTATATCTACACTCACCTGCAAGCTTTTGCCATCCCACTCTAATTCTAATATAGAATATTTATGCCTAATTAGCATGTTCATTTGTAAACACACACATCAACTTTTTCAGGTTGAGCATTCCTGTGAACAAATTTATTTCCCTCTCCTATTTACACTTCCTTCCACTTGCTCAGAACAGGTTAGACAAGGAAGGAACCAGCACAACAAACAAGCAGTTCCTAAATCACAGCATCAGGAGAGCTCCTGAGGGTGTGATTAGGTATGGAGGTATACTGATGGAGGTGTAACCACTCTGTTTCTTGCAGAAATAATTGGTGCACAGTCTCACTCTACCTGGGAAATGCAGAAAAATCCAGTGGATTCAAAGGCACAACACCCTTATCTACAGTTTGCTAAAGTCTCTGGATGCAGTGATATAACCCATGATGTAAATGCAGAGTTACCTTTCTCATCCTGCATCTCAAAGCCTGAACCTTTGTTTCCCTACACATGCTCCCCTCATCTCCCCCTCTCCATTTCCAGACCCCACTGCAGGCTGTTCCCAGCCTGTTTTCAGTTCCAGCCACACATTTCCAAAGCAGCACATCCAGAAGTTTCCTACAGCTCTTTCACAGTACAAAATGACATAATACAATATTGATCCAGGAGCACTGCTGCTGTCATGCAGCTGACACTGTGATAGAGTAGTCAAAGTCATCAAGGGTCTACCAAAAATGCGTGGAGCTTGTCTGCAATGCAGCTGCCACAGGACCGGGTGTGAGTTACAGCAATCAGTCCAGCAGGAGACCAACAGCCATCCTACAACACTTCATTCTTTTAAATAATTATTTCTTATTCTGTTCATGACCATTTTGTCTATCTCCCACCACGCTGCTGAATTCTATTTAACGGGAATTAGGAGTTTGTCTTCCCCGAGCTGTGCTTCATTACAGCCATTCAACCAGGGAGCTGAGCTTCTCTTCTCTAATGATTTACTTTTTTAGGCCATGCTAAACTTGTATGCAGTTAAATTAGAAACATTACTTTTACTTAAATAAAGAACAGAAGAAAGAGACCAAATGTTATGCTGCAAGATTTTTCTCGGATGCCATATATATGTCCTTAAACTTAAGTTTATTCTGCATGATCTTTTAAAAAAATGTCAGTACGTATCCACAAATTTCATTTTAAAAAGTAGGACTGCCTACAAAGTAATTTTTTTTTATCCACAGAGCTTTGACTCAAAACACAAATTATTTCATTTGTGAAGCAATAAGGCTATAACACATAATACTATTACTCTAACTAAACCAAACAATAAATATTTGTAAGCTCCAGTGACACTCTGAGCTCCAGGCTCAGTTGCAGAGTCCCTTATGAAAATCATACAAACACAAACCCTTGGTAAGACTTCACTGGATCATTCCAGAAAAGCAGCAAGAGAAGAACAGTGTCATTTGCTATTACAATGACAGTGTTTTGTTCACATATAATCCTTTAACACTCCTAAGTTTCGTAAGACTGACTTCTATCTATGCAGCAGAAACAGATAAAGATCCGGGGCACCCTCACAATACCCATTTTCTGAAAAGCTGTCAAATTTTGAAAATTCCTGTTTTCTCAAATTTAATTTGGATTCCAGAAACCGAACTGTCCTTTTTTTAACATCCATTCCCCAGTCCCAGTAATAAAATGTGATAATTAGCACTGTCAACTCCCTTTAAATTTGTACAGCAAAGCCAACTGAAGCCTTTGCTCAAACTGGCTTGAATTCCTGCCTGGATCTCCCCTTCTCCCAAGTTACTGCTGAGATCAACACCAACCCCACAGCCCACTGTCACCTGAATTTTGCCTTCCCCTTTTTCTCCAAATCTATTCTGGCTTCCCAGCACCAACCTCAGTAGATCCTCCCTGCCTGAAACACAGTTTGCAGAAAGAATGGAACATTTCAGGACACTGGGGAATGATCTCCTACTCCTGCCAATCTTTTTGAGGCAACAAAAAACCAGGACCGTGTTGAAGGCAGGCAGCTGAAGGAAGAAGCGTGGGGGTAAAACGGGGCCTTGGAGGGCAAGTCTGAAGAAGGGAGATGGAAGATGAGGGCACATGAATGGAGTGAAGGAGTGGGGCAGAGCAGAAAAGGGAGGGAAATTCTGTTGTGTGAGCTGTGAAAGATGAGCAGGAGGTTTGTAGCTGCTGAAGCACTCTCCAAACACAAGTGCAGCTCAGTATTTCCACCACACACACATCCACGGAAAGCGCTGCCAGAGGCTCCTCCTGCTGCTGCCTCACATGGGCAGCTGGAGCCACACATCCCACACCAGTCCCACAGCAGCTCTGGACAGCCCAGTCACTCCAGGACCATACTGGGTGGCACTGGCTGCAGATTACAGAGGTTCTGGAGGGTCTGACTGTGTTGCTCAAAATCCCAAGTAACCGTACATCCACACGGTTTTGTTAAAAGACCACCACGGAGACAACCAAGCACTCCAAAATAATGCAATTTCAGAATTTAGGCTGCTTGTGCAGCTTGAGTTCTGCTGTCCTGTCATAGCCCAACTAGTGCCCTTCCCAGCTGACCCATCCCAAAGGACACAACCCCTGGGACAGACAGCGAGGGCGCGCTGTGGGTCGGGCAGCTGGAGAGCAGCCTGGCCTCGCCTCACTGCTCTGCACAAAAATAAGCATTTATGAGCCTTGAAGGGATCATTTCCCAGCTCCTCCATCGGCAGCACGCATGGATACACAGCCTGGAATATGGGATGTGTCATTAAACCTAAGATAGACAGGGCACAGAGTTCCAGGGAAAGGATCTGGCATAGGGCAGTGCAACAAATGTTGGATACAAATTTCAGATTCCAACAAAGCTCAAAGAACTGTGTTGCAAATAATGTGGAAAAAATGCTCATTTGGAAAAATAATTCATAGCTACATTCCTAAATAAGACTGAGAGAACTTTAGAAGAGTCAGCCCGGGTTTTGAACATTCTGGGACACCCCTTTAGTGCCGTGGCACCGGCAGGATCGTGGGGCTGGGCTGGAGCGAGGGAGCCTGCTGGGGAAATCTGCACCAGAGCTCTGTTCAAAGCACCAGAAGACAAAGTAGACACAGTTCCAACTAGGAACAGCTGTTATTTTCCAATTAAAAATCAAAAGACCAAAATATTAATTTATTAAGCAAGCGTTCAGTTCACGCAGCCACAACTACAATTCTGAGCAATATACTGGGTTTTTTTAAGAGAGACTGTCTGGATGTCTCTGGCATAAATAATTTAATGTGACAAAACAGTTTATTGTCTGCTGTTGATATGCAAACAATGCTGTTCCATATTGTGAAATACTGGCTCAATACGTAAAGAACTATAAAGGATTTTCCTTTGCAGGAGGAACCAAATTTGTTGACATTGTTCCAACTGTTTTACCTAATGAAGTATTAGCTGAGTTAGGCTTTGAGAAAGATTATCTTCTGCTATCATAGAAGCAAGTTAATAAAGTGACAATAACAAACTGATGTATCTGTCAAAGTTTATAGATAAGGATGTCAAGCTATAGGTTATCAGCCTACAGAACTGACACTGTTCATATATCACAGCCCCCCAACACACACTCTGTCAGCATTGTTTATTTTCAGTCAGGAGTTAAATAATAGCCATGTACTAAAAATGCCTTTGGGGAACTGCTTTGTCTTACATACTGTTCACCTGTTTACTTCAGAGTAAGTTTTGACTTGCTTTTATTTAATTTTCTGTTTGAACAGCTGGTATTTATCAACTTCAAATGGACTTCAGGTCAATACACTGCAAAAAATTTTACTGCCATTGCTGCACTTGCTGCACACACACAGCTTGTAAAATGCTAATGAGAGCAGCTCCACACCCAGCCCAGCTCCAGAGGAACCCAGGGAATATCCTCCACACTCCTGGAACCACGGCAGCACTGGGTCAGAAGAACACACAGAGTAGGGAGGTTCCAAAGGACTAGCCACAGAAACAGCCCACCATCAACAACAGCCTCTACTCCTTCCTCTTCTTCCTGGGCATTTTCTTTACAGTATTCAAATCTGATTATCCAGAAAAAGGCAGGAGATGTTATGGGGTTTGGGTTTTTCTTTTTTTGCGTCTGTCTGTAGTTTTGGAGCTGTCAATGGCAGAGAAAGAAGAAAGTTCTGCTGAAGTCAGAGCTGAGGATGGAAAGAAGACACAACCATGGAGGGGAAAACCACCAAGCTGATTTGTTTTCATCCTAAACACATAAAGAAGTATCTTTTTTTTTTTTTTCATAAACACATAAGTAAATTAATCCTATAAACACTATTCCGTAAGAAGTTATGGAAAGAGTTAAATTAAGTAATGTGGAAAAAAAAATCAAAATGTGAATAGAAAAGTAAATGCCTGGCTAAAACCAGTAACAACATAAAGGGTTTCCATCTATTTATTCTTTTTTTCCTTTCTATGCCTGGCAGGGAGACAGAGATACTATTCTACCAGAAATCACTTTTTGGGACTGACAGCTCTACCTGTCATATTTGATGAAGCAAAAAAGAATGGGAAAGATCATGAATTCTTAATTCAAACAAGTTTCTATTACTTTTTTTGGAATCATTGTCTGAGTGTGGATCTTAAGATATGGGCTGAGAATTAACATATTACTCTCAGAATGCTTTTTCTAATCAGTGGATTTTTCCTGCTACTACAGAGTACATTTAAAAAGACAGGAACTGCAATAAAAGGGCACATTTAGAATCTCCATCTATTAATGGCAGAGACAGGGGAAGGAATTGGGGGGAGAGGTGAATGACACCACCACCTTATGCAGAAATTGCTACTGACAGTTCTTCTCCCTCAACACTAAATTGGCCTTTCTGGGTACTAAATTTAGGGACTTGAGTTTTACAAAGTGATGCAGAAGTGGGGTATGAGGGTTTTCATGCTCTCTAGTTCTGTCCAGAAGAGCAAATAATATGGTCTTTGGACACTACTGCACCTGATACCTCCTCGTGCTGTTATTACCTTCAACCAACTAGAGATCCTAATTCTCCTGAACTTGACTTTATCAGTTAGAAAAGACAGTAATCTGAAAAACTATTTTTATAACAAAAATTCATCCATTATGTAATGAACCATTTGCAAATAAAAGCCTTTCTTTTGCAGTCATTTAAGTTCCAATCCAAATCAAATCACTTATTCTAGGTTAGTCAGTTTAGCATACACCAAAAGGCACAAAAAAGACTGATTTATGCAACCACCACTGTTAAATACAAGTATTAGATGGCAGACTCAGAAAAACCAAGTGCGTAGCAGAGATCTGGCTGTTCCAGTTTCTATTCCAACTTGAACAGAAATAAAAATTATCTGTTTTCTTAGACTGAAGTCACTGTATTTCACTAATTATTTACACTGCTTTTACAGAAGGGACTTCAGTCCCCTTACATGTGGGACAACTGCAAAAATCCCTGTGACATTTGCCAATCTCATGAAGTAAGAGGCTCCAAGACCTCCTGAGCTTCATGCGGGAAACTTTTCCACAGGAGCCCAAGCCATTGTATGAGGAACCAGGGGGTGCCAAAAGAGTTGGTTGCTATGGTGGCATCTCATAAATCATCAATTATTGTCTGTTATTATGAAGGTGACAGCCTCATAAAGAGATTTGCATTTTCGGCTAATTTTAAGGTTTTTTTCTGCAGACATCATTTGCTTTGTAAAAGAAATGTCATGACAACCAGAGAACACTTAAGCTTGTTATCGGGTAGTCAGGCAGCCGCTTGGCCCCCATCACTTTGGCATTTGAGCATCGGAGCCTCTTTTGCATTATTGAGTAGTTTATCTTTACAGTTCATAAATATATTTCTGAACGTGGGGACGGCATAATAGGAGGACGAGGGAAAGCGATGGAGGGCTCCTGGTTGCCACGGCAACCTAAACTGATCAATTCCCTGTCACTGTTTTAAAAGAGGCACCACTCTCCTGTGGCCCCCCATGCTAATTACAAATGCAGGCCCTTCGCTGGCATGTTCAGCTTCCAGATTAAAGCAGTTCATGCCTAATTTATCATTTAACATGTCCTCCCACATTTGTAGTGCCGTACAGAATGAATAACAACTTTGCTTGTTTACAGCGTTTTCAACTTAATTTCACTAATTAGTTTTGCAGTTGCAGGAATCCGAGGGGGTGGCTGCCCCTCCGGAATGCTGGGCACAGGCAGGGGATGGGCAGGGAATGGGCAGGGAATGGGCACAGGCAGGGAATGGGCAGAGGCAGGGAATGGGCACAGGCAGGGAATGGGCAGGGAATGGGCACAGACAGGGGATGGGCAGGGAATGGGCAGAG
>VZRZ01001998.1:3616030-3629691 GCA_013398175.1 Climacteris rufus
CCCGGGCCCTGCATTGCTGCACCCCCTCAGTGCCCCGGGCCCTGCATTGCTGCACCGCCTCGGTGCCCCGGGCCCTGCATTGCTGCACCCCCTCAGTGCCCCGGGCCCTGCACTGCTGCACCCCCTCAGTGCCCCATTTCACAGCCCCACGGGCAGTCCCAAATCCTCCTGTTCCACCAGAGCCAACCGAGAGAGCGCAGGGATGCACGACTGAGAACGCAGCACAGCAACTGCTGCTAAGAGTGGAGTTTGTTTCTAAAAAAAAAAAGAAAGAAATTAAATCCGTAACAACAAAACTTTTCTCATGTATGATCTACATTCTCCGTCATTTGCATTTGTTTTGTCTTCTATTATTTAGCCCTTAATACCCTTAGTGAATACTACAGGGCAAGGCCAGACCTCTGGCAATCAGCAGCATTAAGCACAGCTTAATTCTACAAAAACAACCCAAGGAACAGCAAGTCTACGTTCTCTTCCCTGATCAGAGATTTTATATTTATTTTAAACAAACAAAATGGTTGGATACTCCACAAACAAACAAAAAAAAAAGAATAGCTTGAAATTTATTCTGTATTAGCACAGTGGATGTGTATGGCTATGAACACCCCTGTAACAGGACAAGCGCTAAGTCTGGTTTGCTGTATTTATTTCATTCCTTAAAATTTGGGGATAATTTGGAAATGACAGCAGGCTATCTTGTCTTCCCCCCAGACCAAATTCTCAGGGAAAAGCACCACTTCTAAGGAACATCTTTCAAAAACTGCTGTGATAGAGTAAAGCTTAGCCCATACAACAGTAGTCTGCACCCTCCTTCCAGAGAGTATCATTACTGCTAACATCCAGTCTTTAAAATCCTTACTAATACAAAAAAAGCCTCCCTTCCCATCTCCTCTCCACAAATAAGACCAATTCCACTAAAGGCAACTGCATCACACTGGTGTAAGTAGGGAGAAAAGCTTTCTTGTGGCAGCACAAACCAGCACCAGCTATCGACTCCCTGCTCGGTGCTTCTGCCTGTTCGTACACTGACACACACCAGCAGCACGTGCTTTTTCATCTCCAGCCTTCCAACATTCTCTTAACTTCTGTTTTCCAGTTCTCAGGGAATCAAGCCTTACACACTAACCTTGAACTACCTAATAGACAGTGTTATTATACAGTTACATACCACATACAGTTATCAAAATAGCACTTCCAAATAAAAGCACATAACCCGTCCCAAGATTAACCATTCTATCTGCTGCTCTCATTAAGATGCAAATCCAAAACTTGTATTTCAAACAACACTAAATCACATTGGGTTCTTGACTTGTGCTTTCCAATCCATCTACCCCTGCTGGCCACTGACCACAGCAGCACAGAGCCCAGGCAACAGCACCACGGGCCAGGCAGGATCTGGAGAACTCTCTGGGCTCTCAAGTAGGAAAAGGAGGAGAGCTATTCTCTGCACCCTCTTTTATCTACACTGCATTCTTTCAGCTGCTAAATAGCCTGTTTATTGTTTAACTACATCTGTAACTGTGTTTAAGGCATGCAGGAGGCTGTGCACTACTATTCAGTGTTACTCCAATAAAGACAACATATTAAGAATAATCACTCCATCTCTATAAACGGTTACACGCTGCTCAGAAGAGAACATGACAAATACTTTAGCTCTTTGTGAAGCATGATAATTGCTCATGATTTGCCTTTTCATGATTATATCCTCATTCAAGATCTACTTACTCGTTGAGTCCTTAAGGCTGGTGTAGCACTGACTATCAGCAGAAAGGTAGGATGGTTTGAACACTTAAGGAACAGATTGTTCCAGTCTTGCAGGATTTAACACTCCTCTCCACTTACTGGTGTGTTTGCCACGGCACACTACATTTTATTACTGTCTCATTCCTATCATTCCTGTTATTTAATGAACTTAAGCCTTCATCACCTGCAGAAATCCCAGGCCCAGGCTACACCCGCTGGATCAACAGAGATGCTGGTGGAGTCACTTCAGTTTTGTTTCCCCTGCCAACGTGTAAATTCAAAGGAAGATGGGCTGTACTGTCAGCAGTGTAACACACCAAGGATCTACAAAGAGCACAGAATTGCTCCCAACCCGCTCTGCATCTGTTTGCTTTCACTTTGGGATAACTAAAAGTTCCCCAAGAGTTAATGCAGCACCTTCGGGTTATTAAATGGAACACGCAGAACATTACATTATTATGCTGCACATGGCTAAGGAATTTTAGTATTCACAGGATTATGGTAATTAAGTCTTCCTTCACTTTGGGTGATGTGACACTTGCTTGACTATAATGTCACTCCACTTAAAGTCTGTGTAAACAACATTATCTTAGTCACTCTGCATTACATTTCCAACTGTGAGCAAAATTACAAGGTCAAAGTGGACAAGAATGTAGGTAATCCCAAGGAAACATCATGTAAATGACTCACTCAAGGTTCAAGCTGGGTTTTCAAGGGTGGTAAAAGGCTTATGTACTACACCAATATTTTAGCCCTGTTCTGTGGAAGGTATCACTGGCAAACCGCATTTCTGTGTGCGGGGATGTTCAGCTGCTCAGGACTCTGCAAACTTCTTTTGTAAGGACTGGGCTGTCAAAGACCTGCACAGAGTTAAAGAGAGCTGATTTTGAACAGCTATATGGAACCAGCAGAATATTAATTAACTCTATAAGTGACAGATGCAAACAAAGAAATATATATTCCACCGATATCATTAACATAACACAACAAAACCTCCATTAAACTGTCAGTCAGAAAGGTGGGTAAAAATATTAACCTCATTGGTATGAACAAGTCTTTTAATTCACTTAGTTGGATTTGCTTTACCTTTGAATGTCAAATAGGAAAGCATTTAATGTCTTTTTTGTGATTTCAATTATTAAACCCACAAACTTGCAGCTGAATTTCTTTTACCCTAACAAGTACACAGCAAACTCCATGCACATAGACATGTTTCAGTGTACACATATACACAGACACACAAACACACTTGTCCAGTTCTCAACCACCCAAGATTTAGTCTGATCTTAAACTGAACAAAAGAACTGCACAGGTGAGCAAGCTGAACTCTTCCAAACAGATTACAAAACCATAAGTTCTGTGGGTTTGGAAACAGCAGCTCACCCCTATCCTGTACCATAAAACTCCCTAAACAGAAAAAGACCTTGTCAGCATTTCCAAAGTTGTTCAAACATTGTAAATCCACAAGCCTGCATAGTTGGAGAGAAAACAAAATCAGGATGGGTTGGGATTTAGCTGTCTTTATCACTAATGGGGCTTTAATAATTGCTGGGAATTCCCCCTGTAGAGAAGTGGTACCCAGGGACATGTCCCTGGCATCCCAGATCCCTGGACTGTCATTTCAGCCATTTCTGTCTAAAACAGTAGCTGTGGGAAATTTCTACACTCTTTTAAAAGTGTAGAACTACACTCTTTTAAGTTCTCTCAGGTAGGAAATCCATTTGAAGGCCACTGGTAAGAACAGGCCTTTGCCAAGAAGCTACAGGAGTAAATCTGCTCACTCCAGCTCTCACCTTGCTGCTGGCAGGGAAGGGGTGCCAGGAAGAACCCATGAGCCTGCTCCTCCTGCTGCAGAACCAGGCTGGGCAGGAACACCAGACAAAGTTCATAATGTGCTCAGTGGCCATCCAGGCTGCAGCCTTCTTCCAAAGCTCAAATCACCATACAATCTGATATAATCCACCTTTCATCCATAGTGTATAATCCACAGATATAACTGTGACAGATGAATGCTAACAGTTAAAGTTAAAACAATACACAAAGAAATCTTTTTCCCTTTACACCACTTTCTACTCCATATGGAAGACACAGAAGTATGTCTGTTAACCAGGATGGCCCCCCAGCATGCCACTCAGAAAACACCCCACTGAGTATTTATTTACCTGGTTGCTCTTGCAGAGTTACAGTGAGACACCAACGACAAAACTCCCCTTAGTAAATTCCTCAGCATGAAGGGCTGTGAAGGTAAGACACAGGGACTGCTTCCCATCAAACCTAAATTCAGAGTATAACTCAATTACACCACTGATTATACATCATGAATTATTTGTAGCTTTTTTACAATTGTTTGCAGCCACAGATGTCAAGCACAGCTCAAAGCTGTGATCCAACACTCTGCACCTGTGACTATGGACAAAGTCAGGGAACGATGCTCAGCATGAAGGCAAAAGTGAATCATTTGCAGGCACACACAGAGAAAAGGACATGCAAACACTGAGAGCAGCAGCTCTGCTCTGTGCACAACAGTAACTTACTGCTATCCTTGAAAAAACACCATAATGCAACTCTTAGATCCCTCTGCAGCAGGACATCCACGTATCAAAGCAGAGCAACATCATTTAAACTGAATTTCACAGAATTCAGCCATCTTAGCCCACTCTCATAGGTGGCTACAAGAAGTAGATCATTTCATATTTGAAATATTTCAGTAGTCCCCAACCACACTTGTTATTTATCTTGCACGTCAATGATCGTTGTCACATACATTATAACTTAGTCTTACTACAGGATTTAATGGAAAAACAAATAAAAAGTAAGTGCATATAATATTACTAATATAAACAGGCAAAATATCATCAAGATTAGTGGCCTGGTGTCTATTTTGGCAGGAGCTGAATTTGGCCTAATGACTTCTGGTTCTGATTTAGTGAGGGTTCCCCATCATGTACGACTTTGTGACTTCTTCAGTATGTTTTCTTTGAAAAGTAAAGGTTTTCTGTATGAGATTGGAATTTAATTGTTTCCTTTTTAGACAAATATGCTTTTGGATGGATGCTGATGGAAAGGGCAATCAGATGTCAAAAGGGCAGCAGTACAGTGAGATTATGTGCCGAGGTCTAGGGCAGGACAGGCAAACAAGGGGGATCTCAGATCACTTCAGCAGATCCTTATAAATAAAATCTCAGATAACAGGCTTTGTTTATTCTGCAAAAATGCATATCAGCAGGTCAAATCAACTCCTGTTATGTTAACTACTTAAGTTACTTTCTTATTAGCAAATATTCCTGATAGCATAACAGAACTCTCATCTGTGAGCATCTGGAATGCAAGGAGGAAAAAAGAAGAGTTTAAGTAATTAGGAATGAGATGTCCTGCATCTAGAAGGAATGAACTGTTCTCTTGCCATTTGAGGGGGGGAATAAATAAACAAGCTGCAGTAAGAGAGCTCGTGTGGCAGCAAGTAAACAATGCTTAATTTATGTGGAGAATCGCCAATGTCACTCCTCCATTTTTTAATAATTTTCTCATGAATTTTATTATGGATATGTCAGCAACAGCACTGAATTTACTTCATTTGCACATATGCTTGAAAATATCTTTATGCAACACTCACCTGATGGAATTCTCACTATAAAAAAAGCATTGTAATAAATCCAAGCTCATTTTTTAATTGCCAAGTGTCTCTGGGTGCAGGGAACTCTAACAGGGACCCATTCTCCTGCAATGTGATTATAACCCACAACTTTTATCTTGTGAGAATATATGGGAATTTCAGCTCTCTTTCAAGCTGAGTGACCATGTGTGAAAAGCTGCCTCTTCCCAAGCAGCCCTGCAATTCCACTTGGCTTTTACCCTGCCTTTTAGCAGGCATTCTGCACAGACTGAGATGCATCCACCAACAACCCCACACCTCAGCAAAGCAGCTTCCCCCGAGGTTTTCACATCACTTATTCCAAACTTCTGGGGGGCAGGGGCAAATCTGAGCACTTAGCAGGAAAACCTCATCAAATTCAAGATCAGCACCACAAGCTGCTGCCTACCCAGAGATGGATTTGCTGTCCCCCATGGCAGGCACACCACACCCCATCTCCACATATTTCCAACCACACCATGCCCAAATTCCCTCACAGATAACTGAGTGCAGGTACTGCAAAATTCTAAATGTTTAGAAAGACAGGCTTGAATTTTTCTTCACTTTTTTTTTTTTCATATTGAATAATTTTTCAAAACCAGGCAGTTTTGCAAAACATTCTCATTTAAACATTATTTGGGAGCAGGTTTCAGAGGTATTTGAAGGAAAATGGGTGTCTTTACACTTTTCTCCATCTTCTGCCTTAAGTAATTATTTTCCACCTTTTTTTTTCCTCCCTTGAAGAGCACCTGTTCTGAAAGAACAGAAAACGGAAAGAAAACAAATAAAAATATTCCAAGTTTGGAACAGTCCAGTTTTTAAATAAAAATACTAATTTACAAACCAACTTTCTCAGCACATTCTAACACTGAGCTGCAGCTCCTCTGGATTATTGCTTTCTAAATTATTCAGGGCCCACATTCTGCAAATGCATCTGTGCAAGTCCAAGTGTGAGTCAGTTCCACCTGATTCTTCCCCATGTAGAACATTCCCAGAGGTCACCTAATGAAAGTGATGCTGAGCAGAAATCACTGCTGGACACGTTGGCTTTAATGGAAAAGTGTGGTGGGTTAGAATAATGCTTTTTAATGCTTTTCACCCCACGCATTTCTGATGTAGGCCAATGCAAAACCTACTTGTGTTAAGACTGATAAACTCTCTTTCTCATGAGTTTCCAATTTCTGGTCCTCCAAAACATTAGAAAAAATATCTGTATGTGTGTGTCTTGGAATGTGGAAAATTCAGGACAGTGGATTTGTGCTTGTCCTTCACCATCCTTTGGAGGTTTTGCTTGCAAAGGGACTTTTAAACGCATTTTAGGAGCAAAATATCAAGTAACTCTGCTTGGAAAGAACAGAGTGTTAACTTCAATAGCTCTAGCTCTATCTCATTATGTATAACACCAGTTTACTGAAAAAAAAACCAAAGAAAATAGCGAGTGCAAGAAGGTCAAGAGGATTGACAGTAAATGTGTGGGTCAGGGAACACTGGGTCAGAGATCTCTGAAAATTTAAATACTAAAAAGACAGTAAATCTGCAAGCTATTCTCCATCATGTAACATTACAGTAATTATCAATATCTTTAAAAAAAGAGAACTAAAAATGCTGTGTTCTTAAGATAAATTATTTTTTACGTTCTTTCTGAATGTAGAATTATACCGAGCAAATTTAACTTCAATACTATAAGCTGAAAGCAAGAGTTCACAGGGAGTGAAACAGCATCAGTCACTCAGGGGAGCAAAATAAAACTCCACATTCATTATTCAGGTTGTTACACAGATCAGTTGGGATCTTTGGGCAGGCAGAGAGTGATCCTGCTGGACAAGGTTCCAGGCAAGGCGTTGTTGTATTCCCTGCCTTTGTCTTCAGGCACTCTGTGGGTGATCACAGATTTCTTCCTGTTCCTCCTGGGAGCAGATTTCATAGCCCCAAATATATGGGATAATATGGACAGAGGAACAAAGTGGCCAAGAACCCAAGCACAGCTCTGTTCCCTGCATGTTCCATGACATGCAATGGGCTGCCAGGAGCTGTTTATAAGCAGCCTGATGGCATTTACAGAACACTGTACAACCATTTCAAAGGTCTCACCAGCAATGAAGTGTTTACTCACTGTCCTGCACACCTCAACAGGCAGCTTGCTTCATTTCAGATTGCAAAAACTATCACAACTCTTGGAAATCCAGTTGCACTCTCAAAATTCTCAACTAAACCTTGCA
Organism: Climacteris rufus; assembly: GCA_013398175.1. NCBI lineage: Eukaryota > Metazoa > Chordata > Aves > Passeriformes > Climacteridae > Climacteris > Climacteris rufus. The sequence continues at coordinate 3,623,624 of VZRZ01001998.1, forward strand.
GCTTCCAGTGTGCAAAACACACAAAAATGTTGTTTCTTTAAATGGTGCCATACTCTCCTCCCAGTCACAAATGCTTGGTTGAAACAACCATGAAAGACATTTCTTTTCTGATTTTCAACTTTCCTTCCCTGGAGAAGAATATATGAACCAAAAAAAATTTTGAACTGCAGACATTTCTTTGGAATTGCTGCAGTTTGCCTTTACTAAGTTATAAACAGCTTATAGATAACTCTGATTTCTCTCTAAGGTCCTCTGCCACATGACCATGCTGATAATTAGGTGAGCTACATTTATACTTCTGCCTGTAGTATCTGCTATGGCTACTGATAACCCAAAACTTTCTAATGTATTACAGAAAGACAACCAAAACTGATGTGAGAGGAACTTAATGCAAATAATACTCTCAGAGCCAGCCTGTAAAGGCTTCACAAACCTTAATGATTTTCTCAGATGTGCTGTAACAACAAAGAATCTCATGGTTCAGTGTCAAATGTCTGCTAGAAGCCAATGTTCATCACAACTGGAATGACTTGCTCATCATAGATTCCATCAATAATTGTTTCAGTGTGTGAATGTGATCAATGTCGCTCTCATCAAGCATAAATCAAGCTGTGTATTTTCTAATGGGACCTTCAGCATTCTCATGGATCCTGTTCAACAGGAAGATTTAATCAATGCACAAGCTCAAGTGACCAGGCATCTTTCTCAAAATGGCAGCTATTTACAAATTCAAAACAATAAAAACATCCTCATGTTCTTGGCATAAAACGTTTAAACAGTGCCACCCTGAATATTGAAAGAGGCAAATAAAGTGATTGTGCAGCAATGGATCACGTCAGAACTGCATTTAGAGCTGCCCAATTTAAACTCAATCAACATATTTAAATTATTATATGTAAAGAGTGATGTCAGTGGAAAAAACTCCCTTAGATCAGGACTACAAAAATCAACATTTATCAGAGATAAAGGGAAATATCACGTCTATCCACTTCATCTCCTAGAAAAGTGACTCCATTTCTAGAAGTTAACACCAAAGTTAAAAGTAGATTCACTTCCTTTTTTTTTGTATCACTGGCTGAGCAAAGCTGTTTTACTATCAAAACTGGGTTTTGGTAAATCACAGAATATGGTTTTACATGTGAAAACCTTAGAAGTTTGAACCTTTAAATTATAAACATGAAGCCATAAATACATCTTATTTTCTTGGGCATATTTGTTTTCAAAGATTCAAGCATCCTTGATTTTATGCTGATCTCTTTAGCGACTAAAGAAAGCTAAAATATTACATAATTAGACAAAATATTTCTTGAATAGCATAATTTTAAAAACTCATCTTAAAAACAATCTTAAAGCCTGTTTATGCCTGTAATGAGTTTTAAATGAAATGCTGTATTTTGGCAATTCCAGAGCAGTTTTAGGTACAATTCCTGCGCAGCTTCCCCCACAGTGGTTCACTTGCCAGTGCTGTTTCAGAGGGAGGTTGTGGCAGCACAGAGATGGAGCTGTGGTGTGTGCAGGGCAGGATTTCTGAGGAGGGAACCCTGGCATCTGCACATCCCCTGGGTGTGGATGGAGCCTCTCCCCACCTGGGCAGCTTGGAGGAACCAAATCCTGCAAGGTGACACCACAGTCCCTGTCCAAGACCACAGGACAGCTTCTGTTTATGAACACAACCTGCTCCAGCAGTGAGCAGTGAGATTCTCTGAATATTGAGAGTCATTTCAGATGGTTTTTCCCCACATTCATTTAACATGCTGTTTATTTCCCCAACTCAGCTCAGGCTCTCTTAGAAGTGAAAGGGAAGCCTGGTTTCTTTGTGCTCAGAAGAGAACAGCAAAAGGAGCAAGTGCACAGCTTGCTCAGATACCTGCCCCTCAGCTGACATATACTCTTCCTTTTATAATAATTTCTGATATAAAAGAAATAGAGTTATATATCAATATATAATTCAGGAGATTTTATATTTTCCAATTAAATGCCTTTCAACCTTTGCTCTTTAAAGGTTATAGAAATTCATGATTTTAGCCTCTTCTCAGAGTTCCTATCTTTAGTCATAAGGTCAATCAAATTCCCCTTTTCAAATGTTACATCTTTAAAGAATATGGTAACCAGAACAAAAACAATATCCTAAGTGAGGTCAGAAGATTTCCTAACCTTTACATATATTTCTTGCATTCTTATTCCATTACTGGCTATCATACTCCTTCTCCTTCCCCCTTCTTCCTCCCTCCATGCCTCATGAGTGTTTTCAGCTATTTTACTGACTTCTCCACAGTTTAAAATTATGAATAGATCTGATCCCCTTCAGTTCTTTTGGAGCTGCTACTTTGCTATAACAACTTGCAGAAGAATTTCCAGGCCCTTTCCCTACCCCATAAATGCTGATGAAATACCACTGTTTGATGGTTCAAAGCTATCTGAAGTTTACTTTTAGAAAGGATTACACTAAAACAAACTCAATAAACTTGCATGAGCTACATTTGCAATTATTTCCAAGTTGTATATATCAAGTTCAGGTTTTTGAAAAGAGCCACATTTATTAAAATACAACCTGAACCACTAAAACCTGACCATTCATTTAAAGAAATTCAATCAAGAAACCAATTTAAAAAAACCCAAACCACTAGTGCTCCAAACAGTCCCTCCTATATCACTGGTGTCTAAATTACTAATCTGGTTAACATATTTTGCTGTCAGGGTTAAGATAAACCATCTGGACAATTTTGCTACAAATTCTTTGCTGGCTAAATGTAGTTTTTATTGTAATTTGCCTCATTTCCTCCTAATATAACAACAGAATGTTGCTGTGTGGACACACTCCAGTGACCTGACAGACCTTTCCAGCAACTCCAAAATGTCTCACCACAAACTTTTTCTTGACTTCAACATCACCATTTTCTTCTTATTTATCTTCTTATGGAAATGTGATATTGAAACCAGCTGCTAAAAATTGCCAATTACATCGATGTCCTGAAATTGGGAACTAATTCTTTTTGAGTGTATTCACTTCAGAAGGCTGACTGTTGGCTTTTCAGCTGCGTCAGAATAACCAGGGACTCTCCAAGTTCTACTTCTCTTACTGTAACTCTCTCTTCTCTCTGTGACAGCAATTCCAAAATACTCGTACAAACCATGATCCAGTGACCTCACCTGACACTGTAAATCCATGGCTTCATTCCCACCTTTGACCACAGAAGCATCCATAGCTGTGAGCAGCCATTCCATCCAATACTCTCACAGCACAAACACATACAGCTCCTCTTTATTCAGACTCTTGGGCTATTTCTTGTTGCTATCACTTAATCACTGAAATGACTCTGTTCTAACACCACTGTCTGAGTTTTTTCTTCCCATCCCATCACACAGAACTCGTGTGAGAACACAGGGAGCACGAGCAGGGCTGAGTGTTTGGGAATCACTCCCTTCTCCGGGGTTTAAGGCAGCCCAGTGAACATCTACTCACACACAGGGTCATGCAAAGACAATACAGATGGTCAGACACTGGGTCTTTGCTGAAAATCAATATATCAATAAATCAAATATTTTTGAATCTCGTGAGTTGGTTGGTTTGCTGTGCTTTGAGGTTTTTTCCCCTTCCAAAGGGAAAAAAGGAAAGAAAAATGAAGGGGGAAAAAAAAAAGGCAGCTCTGTTCTTTCCATTCAAATGTTTGACTAACTAGAGATTGAAATTCACCGTTTTCCCCTCTAATTGCTAGGCAAATCAAATTTCCTTCTAAAATGCAAATTCATTCCAGAATATAAAAATGAACACACAGAGGCAGAAAGGTTTACATGTCAAATGGCAATTTTCCTAAATGGCTCACACTTTAACTTGTTTTCTTTTTTCATATCTTAGCCATGACAAAAGATTTAATGGCCATCATTACTCAGATGTTTTGTCAGCATACCATGATGAATGCACTCTTCCTGGGTGTTATTCAGAGTTACCTCACAAGATTTCTCTTCTGTGTTACATTAACAACACCCTTCATACTTAACAATTTGATCTATCACACATTTGACTAATGCTACCCATTAGAGTTCTGTGCAAAGACTTCTTGATTCAGGGAAAGATAGTTATTAAAATTAAATATATCCTTGCCTCTTAAAAATGTATTTTCTTTAATTACTAATATGCATTAAATAGGATCAATCCATTAGTGTAGATATCCCATAAGCTGTCCATGAGAGTAAGTGTAAAGAGAATGTATCACCCATTAATGAGAACATTCTACTCGACCTGTGGAGGTGCTGCTGCCTCCTTGCTCAAAACTCTCTCTTTGGAGTGTAAGGAAGGAGACAAGAAACAGCAAGGGAAGAGGAGGAAAAGCCAAAATCCTGCTCAGCTCCACACACACATCAATATCCACAGGGCCACACTGTAAGGGACTGCACACTAGGAAAGCTCCAAGGCTGAACCCAAATAAATGAAAACGTGGAGGATCAGAGGTGCACACTCAGGGCAGAGCAGCCCCACACAGCATCGTGAAAAACACAAATCTTCACGTATCAGAACACAGAATCCACAACATTTCTGTTTAAAATAGTCATTTTTGCTTAAAAACTTAAGACTACCAGGAGATACTGGAACATGCTTTGGACACTCATTCAACTAATGAGTGACTTTTCAAATGAAGTCCCAGCTGACTGTGGGAAATCAATATGGATTTTTAATGGCATCTATACATCTTGCTGGATTTGACAGAACTTGCAAACAAATACAAACAATCTTCAAGAAACTATTTTGCTCAATTATAAAGTATGTAGAAAAGACAAATAATTACTGTCTACACATCATCATTATGCACTTCACTCACTTGGAAGCATCAACAATAACAATAAATTATCTAGAATTGTTTTACAGTTTTTTTTTCATCTCAGTTTTATATAACTTAGATGATGGATCTACAAATAAGCTGTTCATCCCAGTCCAAAAGATTATGGACTGATTTATTTATATTTCTTTCCAGCAGTATTTGTGCATGTGAGTTTTTTTCAAAGGGCCTTCAAAACTCAGTATCTATTATTTGAACAGATCCTGCATAAAACATAAAAACATGTTTGAAATAATACATCAAAACTTACAATATTTAGAGAAAAGCATCTTTCAAGCTTTGATAAAAGTATCATAAAGTCTTTACATGAAACTACTTTGAGCAACGGGTTCTTAGCTTGAGTTGAATCCCTCTTTGAAAACACATTTAACTGCAGGTAACATTCTGCTTACACAGCTAGCAATATAAAAACAAGATGAAAATGTATTGTGAACACTCCCTAGAAAATCCCTTAATACACTATTTATTTTCTATTATCTGTAATTAAAGATTATAGTAGCACAGAAGCACAGACCACCACCTATGTTTTCTCCTGTCTTGTTCAGTGTTTATTTTCCCTTTCTGTCCTACAGGAATTATTTGCACAATTAAACCTCACCAAGATCAGCACAAATTGTTTGCACAAATGCCACAAACTAGAGATGGGATCTGGAAAATTCTATCTGCAAAAAATGTTCAAATGTTTTTATATACAGGTGAGGGTGTCAGTCCTTCCATGCAACTGCAAACAGGGCACAAAGTCCATGGAGAACGACCAAAGCTGGAAAATTAGACCTGTTTCAGACCATCAGGCACTAATGTCATTATTAGATTACAGACAAAACTAGATATACCAAATGGTTAGTGTATTTCCTTGAAGCATTATCTCTGGTTTGCTCCACTGAAGAGTCTGTATTCCAATTCTAAGAACCCAGAAATTACTCAGGACTAGAAATTTCACAGGCAGAGCCCATTTTTCTGACAATCTTTACAGGGACATGTGGTGAGACACGAATCCTCTCCGGTCACCATCTGCAAGCAATCAATGGCATGGGACAAAAACCTCACATTTTAGGGCAGAATGAATCTTTTCACCTTTTTCTTTAGAACTACGATGGAGAGCCCTGCAGCAGAATGTGAGGCATCTCCAAAGGGGGTAAATTAAGGAATGACATGAAGACTGGAGCTGTAGCACAAGAAAAACTCTGCCTGTATTTTTATTATAAGGGGACAGCCTGAAGGAGGGGGGGGGGG
>VZRZ01001998.1:3629729-3661754 GCA_013398175.1 Climacteris rufus
GGGGGGGGGAAGCCACTCTGCCACACTCCAGTGTATGTGACACACTGGATTAATTCCCACATGTCAGCATCCATTTCAAACCCCACCTCGAAGCCAGAAGTCCATTTCCAAAAGGAGACAGCTGTCTGTAGCCACATCCCAGAGAAATATGCCTGTCACACACCCCCAGCCCAGCAACCGCAAAAGCCACTTCACAGGAAAAAAATCTGGGTAAAGTTTTGTCAGCAGGAAAAAGGAAAAAAAAACCAAGAAAAAATATCTTATGAAACACCATTTCTTGCTTTCAGAATTTGTACTAATGTCAGATTATTATTTTGCACGAACAAAAATATTTATCCTGGTGACTGCAAACACACCAATGCATTTTATGACAACTTCCTTTTACAGACCCTGAGCTTATTTCTGGCCTCTGTTATTCCTGGTGAAGAATTTGCCTTCTGTACAGGGAAAAAGTTGGGTGTGAAATGCTATGAAATAACCAATAAACCCACTTGTTCACGAGGCTCAGATGTACAGAATGCTGCTCCTCGTGCCCCTCCAGGGTTTCTGCCCTCCTCTCTCTGGGAAGGGGATGCAGCTCCACAGCAGGGAAAGGTCGGCAGGGCTAAGGGCAGAGATGTTTTCAGGAGTTGTCATTCCCAACCTCTCCACAAAGATTCAGAAAGGAGGGAGCACTGGGCTGTCCGTGCAGATCAGCCTGGGAGGAGGAGGATGAGCAGTTTGTCCCACACTGCCAAGGCAATGCCAGCACTACCCAGGAGCAAATCAAGGAGCATTCACTGTATTTCAGTAAAATGAAAGGCAGGGTTCCTGCAGTGCAGGATTGGAGCGCATTTCCACCCCAAGCAGAGCTGTGCCCACAAGAGGCTGCAGTGCAGCCCTGGTCCAGAGCTGAAACCCGCACGGCCTGTGGGCCGTTCATCCGCCTGCAGCTCAGCTAGAACTAAACTTAGCACGGGAAAAGGACACTTCAAAGCAGCTATACAGAGTATTGTGAAACAAAACTTTAAGAGGTTTAGGGCATTCAGGGAAGAATCATTGCAAGCTCCTAAAGAGAAACATCACTGACCCAAACGCGCTTTGTTCGGCTGTCATGGGTTTTGTCAACTCTGCGAGCTCAACAAATACAAGAAACTGTATTTATCTCCTCTGCCCATTTCCCATTTACACACAGTTCGACAGGCTCATAATTAACAGCCTCACAGAGAGTCAGCTCCTGAAATTAAGCAGCAGAAAATGAAGTGAGGAGGTTTGTTTGAAAGAGAAATACCTACGCAAAGCACAGGCTTACACAGCTTAGGGCAGACTTGTTGCAATCTAAAAAAATACTACAACCATGAAATCTATGATGAGAATGCTCCGTATGAAAACCACCACAGGATTAAGTTCAAGAAAGGAATTTCTCATGCAAACTTTGCACTCTAATCTGAACTTTTACTGTAAGCATTCGCTTTCAGTTCAATTATATTTCAGGGGATATTTAGCCAGATACTCTGGAAAATTTGACTTGCTCTTGTCTACTTTAGGAATTAGGGGGGAGCAGAGATCACAGCTGTCTGGAACAAGATTATGTTTGTAAAGTACAAAAATATTAAAGATGGGAATACTTTTAAAACAAACAAACATAAAAATCTCAAAGCAAACACAGATATCTTTCATCTTATTAAGAAAACACATGCCTATTTCCTTTTTCATTCTGTACAAAAGAGTCTTACTCAATTGTATTAAAAAACCCTGACAAATTCCGACAGACTTTCCTCTTCCACATGAATTTCTGACCAATTCTGTAAGCACACACTGTGCAGCAAAGAAGGTTTGGGGAATAAATGATGCCGTAGCAAAATAAAATGCACCAATTCCTGCACAGAGAGTTCTTGAAAGAATTCCAAGATTAAAGGAACATAAAAAATGAATTACCCTTTTTCACCTCCCATGAGAGTAATCCTCCAGGTCAGCTTTGAGGTACATCTGAAACAAACGGTAAACTGTTTGGTAAACAGAAGGATTTTTCAGCAGCCCTTTTTGAAGGAATCATGGGAAAGTTTAGATCTAATCACAGCATAAAGATGAGTTCAAACCAAGGTTGATCTTTTTTACACATCCTGCCTATGAAATACACTGCATGGAAAATCCAGGGGCTCCCAGGGACCCATTCATACTAGTGACCTACTGTCTCTGCTTTTATTTTTAGAAAGCACTTTGGTTTATTTAGGAAGAACTTTAATATGCTTCTTGTAATTTTATATCTCAAATTAGTCTCAGTAAGACAGACACTGGTGCCTCACTTGCCATCACTTCAGCAAGGGGAAATAAAGAAAGAAGCTGAAAGCACCAGAAAACAATTGAAGTTTTTATGGTTTCCAGGAGTTTGGTTTCCAGTTTGTGCTGAGGGTTCTGTGCCACCCTGACCCCAGGCAGGGCAGAGGCAGATGGTGGTCCCAAAGGCTGCTGTTATCAGTGCAGCCACAGCCAGCACTGAAAAACACCTCCACGTGCTCCTCATCCTCGCTCCCCTGATGCACAATTCAGGCTGAAACAACGCACCCAGCAAAGAGGTTTTCCCTGAACTCCTACCAACACAAGAACTGGGAATTCTCAGGACTTAAGAATAGGCAGAGCTTGCACAACCTCCCCTCTCCACAGCCAGCTCAGCTGGTGTGAAACAAACCCACAGGAAAATTCCCTTTTTCTCATCCCCTTATTAACATGAGCGACGGGACCCTCGCAGGAGCTGCGGCCGCATCGCTGACAGGAATCGTCCCACCTATGCCTAAAACAAACCCAGCCAACTCTCAGCTGCAGAAACAGCATTTGTATTTCTCCAAAAAGGGATGGCAAGTCTTTAATTATTAAACCAATTGCATTTAGCAGATGGTCAAAGAAAAGTACTTTTAAAAAGTTGCCCAGAGGGTTATAAAAACGAACAAGCTCCAACAGCTGCCAGCTGGTGCGTGAAATCAATAATGAGCAAACGAGTCCGACTGTATCTTTGTGCTCATTGTCTGGCCAAGGCAGCAGGACAAGGGCCTGGGCCGTCCCAGGCCGCCTGAATGCCCGCTGTGGATCTCATTAGGGAAAGGCAAACTCGGGAAGCTGGGCTGGAGGAGGGATGGACAGAGCCTCAGGCGGCCCCGCGTCCGCAGGGTCCCGGCGCTGCACGGCCTCGCCACGTCCCACAGCCTGGGCAAAGTCACAACGCAGCACAAGGGAAAAGCCAAGCTAGGTAAACATTTCACTGATTTTCTACAGCTGATGTACATCCTAAAAAGCAATAAAGAAGCTAAAATGATAGCCCATCAGGCTATCTAAAGCGAAAACGATAGGTGAAAGCTTTTCCGTATTTAATCACTATAAAGTGCGGCTAAGGATATAAAGTAATGTTAAGGCTCAGCCTCCCATCAGCAGCAACCTGCTGATTATTTATCATTATTTATCATCAATTAATTTTGATTAATTATCATTAATTTTTCTTCTCCAAACCACCCTCAAATTAGAGTTTTTTAAACCACGGGCCTCTCATCAGCTTTAAAACAATATTAAATTTTACAATAGCATGACAAGACTTCCACCAAAAATGTAGAGGGAAAATAAACATTACATTAAGAGGTAAAAATCAGATCACTTTTAAAAAGTAAATTTGTTTTATTCAAATAATTTTAACAAATAAAAGCTTCTCACAGGGACCTGACTAACTTGTACATAAAAACAACAGCCAGTTTTTCTGGCAGATAATTTATTGGCTTAATACCTTATTTCATGGCCAACATCTTTCCCTAAATTAGCTGAAACCATGAGTTTAGTTCAGCAAGCATTAGGGCTGGGGGTTAGGTTGGTATGTTTTTGTTTGGGGTGGATGGTGGGGGGGGTGTTTGTAGTGGGTTTTTTAAGGTTCACCCTGGAGAATGATGGGTTATTTGATAAAGAAAGGGCTGGAAGAGGGAAGCAGCCCCATGCAAGAGTAAACAGAACAGAACTGAGAAAAGCACATTAAGTAAAATTTCAGCTGCAGTAACAGCATGTTTAAAAAAGAGGAACACCTCACAGACATAAGCAGATCAAATCCCAGAACCTTACTGACTTGTCACTGTGGTTTTTCCAGTGAAGGTCCATTGATAAACAGACAGAAAAGCAGATTAACCCAGGCAGAATAAATTATTAATTGCTGCTCAAGACAGCCAAGATAACTCAACACAAAAGCATTCCAAATGTTATTTTTAGCATATAAATAGTACACTGTGTTTTAACTTACATCAGCTGTTTTCTTTATCAGATTTTTATCTGAAGATGGAAACAGCACACGTCGCTTCAGCTCCCATCAGCTGCTACCCCTGGCAGAATTTTATCTTGGAAAACAGTCAGTGCTGTGAGCTGGGAGTCCATCAGCTGGTTTTGTAGTTACTGTGGACAGGACATATTGAAAACTTTTCTTGTGCACACAAAGCCCCTGGTCCGTATTAATGCATGGAAGTGACACTTCCTGGGGACATCCGGATACAGAGCACGCAGTTAGCAGTGGTTTCTGCACTGGAATTCTGCTTTCTGCAAATCCAAACTGCCTTCATTTCCCCTCCTGTGACAGCCAGGCAGTCCCAACCCAGCCTCGCTGTGTGCAGGGTGCTGGTGGTGCTCTGCATGTAGTGAGCAACTATGATGTACAATTATATCCATTCTGACACACAACTGATGAAAAGAAGAGGGATGGCTTCTTGGATGTGCCTGGAACTGGATTTTCATTGCCACCACGGTTTGGCTTGTGTTTTTAAAAAAAAAAAAACCACAAGATTTGTAAACAAGGTTTATTTTCAGAAGTTCAATTTACCTACTGTTATCACATACATTCTGTATCAATAAAGTGCCACCATCATTTTTCTTTTCTGCTGCTCAGCAAGGCTTACTTTCAATCACACAATATATAAAATGTAGATTGCTAGCAGTGAGCATTAATTTTGTCTATTCATTTATTTAGGAATCCTGAAGTAGACTCCTGAAACATTGCTTACGGCAGAACTGTAAACTAAAAGGCACTGGAATAATAAAGATAAGGCTGTCCCATTTAGAAAGGGAAATTTCTACATTCTTGGGTAAACAGAGAGCTCTCATAAATCGAGCAATGCCTTTTAGTGCTGTCAATGTGACTTGAGTCTAGATGGCCCATTGTGTTCCCTAAGAAACTTATTTAAAATATTTACTGTAGAATTGTTTTTAGCAAGAACGATGAATAAATTTAACTCTTTTCAACAAAATATTTTGTTCAAAGTGTGCTTTTCATGAACTGCATTTTAATAGCTGAATAAACACATGACTTGTAAAAATCATGGCTTCCAGGCTCTGCATTTGCACTTGTCTGCAGAGATTACAAAGGCACACAGATGTGGGTCTTATCTGTAACCTAAAACCATTAATTTTATAGGAATCACTTAATTTTAATCAATTTCTGCAACATCTAGCTCCCTATCCTCTTCTAATGACAGTCACACAATGTCTTGCCCTTGATGAAGCCAACTTACATCCACCAGTCCAGGTTACAAACTTCCATGAAAACAAAGTGAGAGCTCAATCTTCTTCATTTGCACATCCAAAAAAATTACCCATTTGACACTCAGATTCTTGACTGGAGGATCTTGGGAAAAAGGGAATATGAAACTATGAAATATGAAGAAGGGGGGAAAATGATAATAAATGCAACAGCAAAGAATATGAGAACACTTAAGTCAGTGTCAGCTGCTTAACTTAAAAGAAGAAATGGGGGGTTTAAAATGATCTTTTTTAATTATCTGGGTTTTACTACAATACAAACATCCTAAGTGGAAAATTCCTAAGAGCTAGTTGTGGCATGATGAGTTAAAATTGTCATGGGCTGGTGATAAAAGGACACTGAAGTGTGATGATTTTTTAAATTCCATTTCAGAAACGTTCACAGAGGAGAACTTATATATGAATAACTTGCTCTGTAATGAACAAAACAACTCTTCTGCACTGCAATTACAAAAATACAAACAGCCTGGCATGAGCACAATGACCTGGATCACCTTCAGTCCAACAGCAGCCACCCTCTGCGTCACTTCTCAAAGATAAATGCAGGCAATTACAGAAATACATGGTGAGTGCCAGCCAAAAATCCAGAAAAAACCCAGCACAAGATACAGCTAAAAAATCAGGAGTGCTTTTGAATCAAAAAAACTAAAACCTTTCCAAATCTATAATTTATCAAAAACCTTAAACTTTTCCAAAGCTATAATTTATCAAAAAACCTAAAACTTTTCAAGAGCTACAATTATGACGTATTTATCCTAGAAGCACTGTAATTTAAGAAATTCAGAGATTATCTGCACCCAAATCAAACACATTAAAGTGCAGTTAAACTACCTGAACAACTTTAATCCTGTGCCCTGGGCTCAGACATAAGGACCCTCAGGACATTGTAGGTAATTGTGCATTTGGCAATGAATTTTAGGATACTATATATAAAAAACTTTTAAACTTAATTATTTTCTCACAAAGTAAGTACTGGGGCCCATCGTGGCACACCCAAACCCCTGCCTTTATCATCATAACTTGGCCAAATCTCATCAAGGAGCTCAAAAAAGCTCAGAGGCTCAGGAGGTGGGAAACTGAAGAGGGTTTTTGAAAAGCACCTGCTGTTGGATTACCTCATTTCTTTACAAAGACAAGACTGAACAATGTCATATAAATACTGTCTCTGGTTTCAGTGGGAGTAGATGGGTTTCTTTGGAAAATCCAAGGCTATCTGGGGTGATTTCTGACTCAATTCTGCATCAACAAGCAAAGATCATCATCAAAAATTGCACCTCTGCTTAAGTTCTCCACAGCTCCACTTCCAAAAAACCAACTCACTAGCACTGATGGTTATTTTTTAAAGATTACATTTCCTTCAATCAGTGAATTTCCAAAAGGTATTATTGCCTGGGAGAAGGTGCAGAGCTAAGATCATGTTATTTTGTTCTTCAGGAAAGAATTTCAAAGAACGTAGGAGCGAAAACCAGGAAGGCCAACAAGAGTAACAAAAATACTGGTAACAATCAGCCCTGTGTTCCTGCTGCCCTTGGACACAGCCATGCAGGAATCAGTGACACCTACACCAGGTCTGGGGTTTACCCTCAGTGATTTACACTGTAACTTCAAACCTTCCTAAAACTGGGGGTTCTTGCAGCTCTCACAAGAGGCAATTAACCTGAGGTTTCATACAAGACCTTTTAAACTGATTTTCATGTGTTATTTGTTCATAACACTGGAATTCAAGTATTTGGCTTGCTTTTGAAGATTTTCCTTTCACAGTGGCATGCACAGTACAGGTCTGCTGAAAACTGGCTTGTTGGGTCCTTCATGCAAAGTTATGACAGAAAACAGTGAATACAGATCCATGCTCCATGATGAATCACTACACTTGAAAATTTACTTAAAATTCCATCTGAAGGTTTCCACAGTTCACCATGGGGATCTGTTGTCCTTGCTGCAGCACTGAATGAGATCTCCACCACCTCTTTCCCCTATCCAGTTATTGCAGGTATTCCCAAACTTTGGGATATTTCCTTCATATAGATGCTCCACACATAAAGTCACATTATTTATATTTGTTTACAGTTTAATAATTCCTAATTTGTTGGCCAGAATCCAACATGCAAATGTATGGAGCTGTTTCCATTAATGAAATCAAGAATCTTTCATAATAATTACCCCATGAGGGAGAAAAACAGACAGAAGACCAAATTCCTCTAACATGGCAATCTCACCTTCTTCAAAAATACAGGTAAGGCATCACCATGCTCCTGTATTTACAGTGCTTCAATTCCCAGTTAAGTAATTCAAAAATAGACAAAAGATCTATCCCCGTCTTGGGACAAATTGAGACTTTATTCACTTAATAAATTTCTGTCTACCCAAAATATTCTTGCCTGCAAAGAGAATTGTTGGTACCGAGGGCTAAATCAAATGAATCAGGAGTTCCAGGTAGCAATCCAGACAACTACAAATAATAAAAAACCACTTGTGGACTTATGGCTACATCTCACTTTCTGATTTATCCTAACCTCTGTTCAAATGTACTTTGCTCAGTAAAAATGAAGACCTTTCACCCTGCTACTCCCCGAACTCGACGAATACACACTTGAACAATAAGCGTGCTACTAATCCTGGCTACTCCTCCAGCAGAGAGCCGCTTCCTCTGTCCTTCCAGCTCCATTAAACTGAGAGGAGGCAGCCAAGACTCCTCTGAACCCACGGATCTCCCATGTACCACGGAGCCATAAATATTTTCCACGCTCAGGGTTCAAGCAGCAGCAGCCCCGAACAAAAAGCTGCATTCCCACCCGCATCCCAATGGGCTCTCGCAGCTCCAGCGCCGCTGCTGGGCCGTCAGCACATGAAAGTCCCGGAACAAGAACTGAAACATGATGGGTTCCCATTGTCCTTGAAAGCTGCCTCCTCCTCTGTCCCCTTTGTGAGCAGGGCGCTCACACAGCCTCCATCCATCCACGCCTGCATTCACAGCTCACCAATACTCATATGCAGCAAGGTCAGAAATTTTTTTTTTAACATTCTTTGATTAATGCTGAGAGCTGCAGCATGTTTAGACAGGGTCGTGACCCCAGGCATCCATTTAATCAAATTTCTCTGCTGCTTGTCCCAGTGGAGCCATCGCAACAAGAAACTCTCTCAATGAAAAAAAAAAAAGGAAAAGAAAAAGAAAAGGAAAAAAATGCACACTTCACATCTCACATTGTTTACATGCTGTTAAGTAATTATTTCACTCTTCGACCCCCACTGGCCATCAACAGACAAGTCACCTCCTTGGAGATTCTGAAAAGCTTATTCAGCTGTATATAATTCATTTTGTCTCTTTCCTTCATTGTGAAGCTAACTGCTTAGCTTAAAGACTTCTTTGTGAATACTTAAGTACATGGTGTCCATGCTAATGATCTCACTAATTATAAGCGTATTTATCATATACAAAGTGTTCTCAGCTATTCTTTCCCAAAGCCATCCTACTCCAGCTCCAGCATCCTGCGGTTTCTCACCACAAATTCACCCAAACACTCACATGTGCACGCTGCACTTCCCTGGAATTCTGGCATTACCTGAGTGACCGAGCAAGTTGCTCAATATTTGCTCAGGAGTTTTCAATAACACTCTGATCTTTTATGCAGCTCTTCTCCAGGGCAAAGTGCAGAAATGAGCCAGGCAGGTAATAAAGAATTACAGTTTGCCTTTATCTAATAGCTCCATCAGTCAGAGTAATAGAGTTGGATAAAATGGTAACCTATTCACCCGGTTCTTCTTAATTGCTACCCTAGGATGCAAAAACTGGGGCAAGAAAAAAAGTTTATTTCTAACTGCAGTTCAGAAATTAGAGGTGAATGATTTGAAAGCCAAGGAAAGGCATGGAATATCCTCCTCTTGGAACTCAAATGAAAACTGACTGGAGACAGCACTTCAACCACAAAACCAGATGTCTGAGGGAAAAAGGGAAGGGGGGGAGCAGTGCTGAACTGGGGGGAACAAAAGTTTATTTTACATTCTGGTTTCTTTTTTTTTTTTTTTTTTTTTTTTTTTTTTTTTTTTTTTTTTTTTTTTTTTATTGTGTCTTCTTCCTTCCAGAAAGAAAAAGATTCACATTAACTGGTGGAGTTATGAGAAAGATGGTGACATAATGTGCAGAGCATCCTGCTGAGATCTACACCCTCAGGGTACTCCCAGGACCAGACTTTTCACACTCTCATCAAAACTTGTCCACTAAACAAAGGACTACCTGGATCAAACAGGACAGGGAGAAAGGGAATTAAAGAAACAAAATAAAAAAGCAAAATGAAAGGTGATCCTGGAAGATTAGGATCGGTTTAGAAGGAATATACGTAACAAGGATAAAATAAGGCCCAAGTAAACCAATGAATACAGTAACAACTGATATTCTACTTCATCTAAAGCCAACTCATGTGCACACAGCACCATAAAAACCACCAAGTTTTCACAATGCACAACCATTTTCTCACCTAAAATGGAATAGAATTCTTCTATCTGTAGATATAAATATCAGCAATACAACATCACTTCCTCTCTGTTTCTAGATAAACATTCCTAAGCAAGGTTAATTTCTTTACCATATTAAATGAGAACACTTTAAGCAAATATCAAATACATTCAGTGAAAGTAAATTCCACAATTAAAATCAAAATACTCTTATAAAGCCTTCAAAACCTGCATTGTACAGAAAAAGCAGTAAAATATCACTGAATGTCCATACATCCATCTGATCTTTGGTTTCTTCAGAGCTTAAAAAAATCTGCCCATTAAAACATTTCTGTTTATCTGCCTGTGACACGCTCCCTCTTACAAAACATTCCAAGCGCTCCTGCAATGGCCCTGCCAACTGCTGTTCTTGTGAAATGGGAGAACTGCACTAACAGCTCTGTGTACAAACAGCAGAACAGCACCATTATAAAAATAAAAAACAATAAGGAAACTAATAGCACTTGAAACGTGAAGAGGATCCTGCCCCTGGACCGGCCGTACGTGGAGCTGGGGGAAGCACGCAGCAGCAATTCCCACTCATCTGCCACATTCCTCATGGAACCACTGCACCTGTGGAAAACAGAACCAAACAGCAGCAAAGCACAGACCACGACATGCTGCTGCACCAGCCTGCAGGGCTCCCAGCCATTTCTTCTGTCTGTCATTCAGTGTGATGGGAAGTGGTGAAATAGGAGGCTCAGGATGTGCCCAGTCCATTGGCGTTGGAGATCTGCTTCCACACATTTCATTATGGAATTGTCAATATGGAATTTTAGTATCCCCAGCTAGAAATGGGCATCTTCTGCAGATCATGACAGATAAAACATCCCCTTGGATGGGGATCAGTGGACCCTGAAACCACACGTGGGCTCTGGCCAACTACAGGCTAAACCAACTCCCAAAAATTCCAAATTCCTCCTGGTGCAAAACCAAGGAAGTTTCTTGTCTCTATGGATATCTGGAGCAGGTCAGGCTCAACACCTGTGAGGAGGAATTGAGGTTCTGGAAAACTCTTACCATTACCCAGTCCAACATATTTAACAATGCAGACTCAGAACAGCACCTAAAAATATCAAGTTTACAGACTGAAATCCCTTCAGACAGAAATAAGTGTCAGTAGATCCAGCACATTCTTTACTTGCAAAGCTCTACTGACTCAGAAATCATTTTCCTATGTACATATTTGTAAATGTGACTGCATTGTTCCCTTTCTTTTGATCCAAATCATCTTTCGAAAAAAGGACTGTTCACATTTAACTTCTGTGGGAATAGGAAATTGTCACTGATACAGAGTAAATTTAGGAATAGGGGATAATGAAAAATAAAAAAAACTCTTTCCACTTAATCTCACAATTATCCATTGCTACAGAGAAACATTCTCAACTGAATTAATTGTTTGATATTCATCATTATCTCCAGAGAATAACTGACATGCACAGGAACAGTAACATAATTACATTAAGCTCTACCTGAATTGTTGAAATATATGATTCATGCAGATTATTAAATTAAAGAAATATTAGTTATAACCATTTTCCTTGCATTTTGTAATTTGTTGAGCTAAATATTACAAAATTTATGAGCTAATATAGTACTCACAACTCATGTAACTATTCAATATTAAATTCTTTTGTTTCTATGATGCTGTCTAACTCAAATATTGCTTTTGATAATATTAAAAAAAAGCAACCCTAAATTTTGTGTCAGAAGCAGAATTTGTTTCCACACAGGCTACACATTCATTGCACAGTTTCTCTGTTAGCATTTATTGCCCAATAGCAACGTTGGTGTAACACACATGTGATAATGATGTGATTACAACCCTGTTCTCAACTGCTTCTGGAGAGACAGCAGTATTATCATAAAGTCAATACTCTGCATTTCTGCAAATTACTAGTAATTTAAAGTGAAGTGTTCTGCATCTAATACCAGCTTCCATCTTAGGTTTGTGATGGAAATACAGGAAAACAGGTTACAGCTCCCATATTACTAAAATACCAGACTTTCATTGCAAAACTTAGCATCTCCACACACTGAAGTAAGGGTTGGAATCTTCCAAGAAACTAATTTTGGAGCCATGAAAATATGCCAACTCTTCCTCTGCAAGTTCACCTCATCATAATCAAATTATTTAAGCTTTTGAGTAAATCTGATGTTGTAAATGTTAATTATGCAATACCTAAATTATCAAAATTTTCTATGTGATAGAAACCCAGTTCCATTTTCATCGTTAGGTTACAGAAATTTTAAATTAAAAAAAACAACCGAAATTACAGTTCTTTTTCAAGTGAGTACTGTAGAACAAACAGCCTGAAGTACAGGAGCAGGCAGTGCTAGGGTCACTTCCTTCCAAGGAGGTTCCAAAGAAACTCCAAGGAAAAAAGAAGGATTTTCTCTTAGGATAACAGTGCCTCACTGTGAGTGCACCCTAAACTTTTACTAATGGTTCCCTAATAGTACTGACAACGGTGTGCTGGTGAAGAAATCAAACCTGGATAAGAACCAGAAGGAAAAAAGGATGAAGGGTGGAATTGAAGGAAGAATTAACCCACCTCAAATCAATCAAATTAGTCAAACAACCACCATAGGTCATACAAACTGATGGTGTTTGCACACTCTTTGGCAAAAGAAAATAAAGCAAGGAAAGTCTGGAGATAGAAGTTACACAGAGTTCAGTCCACAAAAAACCAGAAGCTGGAACTTACAACACTTCAAACAGAATGCTGCCCATCAGGACAATGCTCGTGGCACTGCTTGGGAAGAGATGAAAGGCTTTAACCTCCACATCCCTGCAAACTGCTGGGGACCAGCAGAGCCTGGAAAGGTGGAAAACATCCCAGGTGAGCTCAGGAGAAGCGTCCAGGGCTGGAGCAAAAGGGCACTGTCCCCATGGCCTGGCTACCAGACATTTGCTCCTTTTAAGCTGGCACAGAAGTGTCAGCACTGAGCCCGAAAGAGCTGCATTAGCACCAGCAGAAAACCTCCTGCCAGTGGGAACAGGTAAACTCTGTGCTGACCCTGGGAGTTCCATACCTACTAAAGGTTTATGTAAACTAAATACATGGGTAAACACCAAAATGGAAGATTCCTGATTTCTGTCGCTGTCACGGCAATTCAGAAACAAAGTAAGAGCAGCAATATCTTGATCCCACACACTGTCCTTGGTCTTGTCCACATACAATTTACCCCACTCTAAGGCAAAGCTTTAAACAAGATATGAATAAAAAAATACCATGAAATTTTCTATTTACACAGGAAAATGGACATTCTTTATCTGTTGGGCAATTTAATAGTTCCTGTCTAATTCAGGTTTTTTATCCATTATTATAGTTGAAAAGAAACATATTTATTATATTAGGGATATGGCTAAAAACCGAATTCTAATATTTAATTACAATGGAGTGCAAAATTCTTAAATTTCACTATTTATTTTTTCAATTTATGTATGTAAAAAACAACTCATGCCTCCAAGTCTCATTTCCAGCAGTTACTTTAACTGTCCAGCCTTTCAGAAATTTCAGGAGCCACTGCAAGCCTGGGCTGAATTGGGAAAATTTAATATAGTGTAAGATATGCAGATAAAATATGAATTCCAGCCATGTAACAAAAATGCCGTTGACAACATGTATATTATGCAATTATGACTGTCATTTTATTACTGTTATTAATTTATTAGTATAATTGCAATTTTTTTCAATGTCATAATGTGATAATAAAGGACTTGTCATTACTACGTTAACCTCGGAACATCTCTGACCTCAGGGGAGGGAGCTGCACGCTTTCAGTCCAAAATGAGCTGTCAGTTACCACAACGAGATTTTGATGACTACATTATCTTGTAATTAAATGTCTCAACAAACTTCTCCTTTTGATTGACAGGTAGTTAAGACTATCTTTGACCACAGGGCAGTTTCTTTATTTTTCAAGAATAATTTTTCAGCAGTGAAGAAGAAAGACAAGAGTTTAAAAATTAAAGTGTTTTGAACTATATATTAATCTATATTTGGTACTTATAAGACAGTGAAAATTCCACCAAATTGCATTATCCTCTGCCCAAGCTAAGGCATTTCAGTGACAACTTTGATTGATAAAGGGAGTTTATGCTTTTCTTTATTAGCATTTAGGTCTTTAAAGAAACAAAATTTGATTTTACATTTTTTTCCCCTTTCATGCTCATTTTTAATTTGTAAGACAACAGCAATGCTTAGAATCAATACTGATACCTACAACAAAATCAATAAGGATGTTTCAGGAGATATTCATTAAAGGTTTATTTCTGATGGTTTGGACCATCCACCAGAAGACCCAAAGAACTCAACAGAAACTCAGTTCATGAAGAGTTTAAAAGAAAAAGCAACATAAATTCTCATCTACCAGAACATACATCATCTCCAACATGACTTTTGCCACAGCAGATCCTCAGTGGAACGGAGGCTGGAGCAGCATCAGTGCCAAAAGATCCCCAAAAATTCCTGAGATGAGAAGTGAGACACAATCCAGAGAAGCAAAGCTGCTGTGCTCTCCAAAGCAAAGCTTTCTCTGGAGGAGGAAGGTGGAAGCACCTTTCCCAGACAACCCTCCAGGAGAGGATTCAGGGTAAACTGTCAGGAATATCCACAGCCACCACTGTCACTGCAGCCTTCCCTGCCATGAATTGTGCACCTAAACTGGTCCTGCCCTGCCCTGGACTCAGGAGGACAAAGTGAGGATTACGGGTGCACAAAGCAATTTTCTCTCCCTTTGAACACCATCCCATCCCCAACCAGTCTCAGTTCAATATGAACAAAGGATGAACAACATCCTTTCCAAACAAATTGTGACATCAAATACATCCTCCATCAAATGTAATTTCAGTAAAACATAAAGTCCTTTGAAATGCAAAAAATTGTACCAACAGTGAATTCTGATGGTAATAAAATAAAATAAGGGCTTTGCACAGCAAGGTCACACAGACTTGGTACACCTGAGTCACATCTTCAGCTCTGCCTGTAGTGACAGAATTTCTTTCCCATTTGTGCTTCAATTAATATCAAATTATTTACCGGGACACAGCAGCAATTACTCACACCTAATTGTCACTTAAACTGTCGGGGCTGTGGTTTAACCTTTCAGGAAGAATCCAGTGAGTCAGAAGCTGAGACAACAAGCAGCCCAAGGAGAAGGCTGCCCTTATCTGCTGATCCACTCTCCGGTTTCAGTATTTCCCCATTTCCCCCACGGGTGCACTGTTGAAATCCAAATCTTATCGAGGGCTTACGTTACCAAAGCTCAGAGTTTTTTCATAGATTTCACACTGTGCAATGTTCTCTGAGAGTTCTCAACTCCAAGAGTCACGTACATGTAAGGGGAACCATTTGAGGAAGAAGAAAAAAGCAGAAGGCTGAAAGCAAATAAAATCTTAATTTTTATGAAATTCATGCGTTTTTAAAACTGTGTTAATTTATTTGCTGATACCCAATTTTTTTCACCTTCCTCTCTCTCACATTTCCTCATTTCAGCAACACATCCTCCTGCAGACTGTTGGACCCCAAGAGCTTTATTCAGATATTGAGGGCATTTAATAAACAGCACAAGGAAAAGTTGGGATGAAAATCTGAAACTAGAAAAATGTTGCTCAACATGTTACAGTCATTTATGTGGAATAAGATGCTGAGGTTTTATAATGCATATGTAATTTCTCTGAATTGTTGAAGATAAAGACAACAGCTACACTTCATTGTACTTTTGGTTTGAATTTCATCTGCTATCAAGACAACTGGATTTCTTGAAATGTGTTTCATACTTCTAAATTTGTATTTTCAAGTGGCTTAACATTAAAAATTTTAATATATATTCACACTCATATATATGGCTATATATAAAAAATAAAGCTATTTATTCTAGACAAGCTACAGATCACTCTGAACCCTCCTGATCCAGGATCTATCAAAACTCTGCAGATAACCTGTGTGAACAAAGTTATTGTAAAAGAGATATTCTGAAAGGTAATGTTTTAATTTACATTTTATCTAAAAACGCTTCACTGTACACATATTCCACAGATCAAACTGAAATTAAAAATATTGAAAATATCTAGGATAAAGTGCCTTAACTGACATCCTAAAATAAAGTTTTTACGAGTATTTGACTTTGAAAAGACATTTTAAGATAATATTAAACCAAAATATATTTTGAAACCCTTTAAACTTGCAGGGGATGTTGCACTGCTTGCTCATATAGAAGGCAAAGAGATAAAACACGGAGCTACAACATAAGACTCTTTATTCTGCCCCCTTGGTGATCTCGAGCTGACCTTTGTAGATCCTATTCTCTGGAATATTGCAGGAATATTTGCAAAGCCAAACATCTCAGTGAGTCTCCCCATGCCCTGCTGGGTGGTCTGAAGTGCTCTGTAAAGGGAATTCCTGCAGCCTGCAAAGCCTTTTTGGGGGCAGAAGATTCGGCATGGCCAGCAAGGCATGGCTGGGTGTTCTCCTGAGAGGAAGAGGAAATGCAGGAATTTTCCAGGGAAATCCTCCTTGGAATTCTGAGAGCCAGAGCTGCCCCTGCAGCTCCACAGCCCCTCACTGGTGCTTCCAGCCATCGCTGCCAGGTACAATAATTTTCACCATTCTGAAATATCCCAAGTGTGTTTGTGTCTGCAGGGAGGGAGTGCCAGGGGCAGGATTTCCCCCAGAACAGGGGGAGCTCTGCTGCCCAGCCCAGCCCTGACACACCAAAGCCAGGTTTTTGGGGTTCACACATTTCCAGCAGCCTGAGCACTGCATTTCCTCCAGCCCCTGTCAGTCAACAGCACCAGGAGCTGCCTCTGTCTAGAATATGTTTCCTTCCTTGAGGAAAGTGCAGTAATTCATCAGTGATTTCACCTATAGACATCTGAAGGTTGGAGAGCACCTCAGAGGGGCTGTTGACCTTCAGCAACTGAAAGAATTGAAGCTCCAGCCTCAGTCAATATATATTTATCTTTCTGTTGGGACTATTACAACTGTTCAAGTAATGCTGACCTTGAAACTTCTGCACACGATGCGCTAGAATAATGATCCCTGAAGGAAGAGTATAAAAATACCTAAATAGGATATCTAAATCCAAAATGCACATAAAGATAAAAGGAAGCATTTCAAAATGTGAAGTCGCTTAAGATGAGGTAGTATTGAGGCTCCTATTAATTATAATTTGAATAACATTGCTAAATACCATAATTACACATTTCTAAATATTTTAATGATAGGATATAATTTATGTCAAAGACCTTGTTTGTTTCATTGTGAAATCTTTCCCTATTTGTAATTAATTTAGTGTCTGACTGACAGCCTTGTAAATCGAAATCGTCTCCATCTTCGACTTGGCTCTGCACAACTACAAGAGCACAAAGTCCCTGTTCCTTGTGCTTTTGCAACTTTGCAGCAGACAGAGAATTACAAGAAATAAAATGGTTGGTTTCATGTAATGTCCCAATTACTTGTGCCCTCACATTCCATGCAAAATTTTCTCTCAAACTGGAGATTCAAACAGCAGCCAGGACCAAATACATCAATCAAAAACACTATGGTACTACAGGTAGTGATAAAAAGAACCCTCCCTGGGGCCTCTCTTTTTCTAATACCTAATACCTGACAGGGGCAGTTGCAAAGTCTTTTCAAGGAAATTTTTGGAGCTGATTTCTCTGAAGAGAAAACCAAAAACTCTCTTTGGAGGTGACTGGAGTAAAGATGAGAATCATCAGAAGGAGGCTTTGGTCACTGACACAGTTTCACATCCATTCTTAAAACAAACACACTCCAAATGTAAAGCTGTATTTAAAAATCCCCTAAAGAAAAAAAACACACCCCAAGCCTTTAAATTGACTGTTGGACTTCTCTTCAGGACATTCTATTCTATCTGACTTAAGATTTCCAAAATAAAAACTAAAATCCAAAGATTCAAAGTGCAGATACACACTGTCTGCCAATGACCCACTTGAGCTATTTACAGGCTTTAATTAAAAGAATTACCATTTAAGAATTCAAAGCAAGGACAGTCTGTTAGATTTTTATATCCATTATTCTCATCACTCAGGCTCTTCTGTTCTCTTTTCTGGAGAGCCCAGGGCATCACCCCAATGCTGCTCAGTGGCACCAGAGACATCAGTGCACAAGAACACCCAAAAACACTGCAATCAAGCAATAATTTGGTTTTTTCCTGGCACAGGGTAACATACTCATGCCCTCCCTTTGGATTGTTCCTCTCACTTCAAGAGACACAGTAACTACTTAAAGAAAACCATCTCACTTGCACGCTTCTTAACAAGGAACAACTTATTTTCAAGTACAAATGTGATCTGAGTCAGCTACCAAATACATAAAATACACATGTCCACATCTTACAAATTATTTTCCAGCCCCACCACAGATTTCTTAAGTCAGCTTTCTGGATGTCTTCAATTTCCTATTTTCTCAAAGCCTGAATCATCATAATTCTTTCTAACTGACCTGATGAGCTCTTGTTTGAGAGGGAGAAGGAAACTCATGCTCCAACTCCTTCTCCAATTCAGAATTTGGGGTATTTTTTTAATATGCTCTCAACACCTGCAGCTGCCAGGATACAAAGGGGCATTAAAAAGGGCTGCAAAGTAGCAGTAGAGACCTTTTGCAGCCAAGTTCAGCTTGTGGAAAAGATTTTTGGTGGAGTTAAAACATGCAGCACAAGCTGTCCTCTGACTGAGGATCACCCACCTGAACACTGAACTGGGATGGACACAGACACCACCACCACAGAGAGCATCTAATGGCAATGACACAACAGCTTTTCTTTTCAGTGCAATTTAGCTGGGCTCAGGAGAGCCAGTCCTGTTTTATTTTGCCTGGTATTATCCCAGATGCTGTTGTGTCTCAGGTTTATTTATGCATTTTCCACTGGGATACAGGAGTTTGCATGAAAATCTGATCCCTCAAGCAGGTATTGCTTTTCCTACAGCAGCCAATAAAAGGCTACCTTAAAAGAGGAAAAAAGGTAAAAACTGCATCCGTACAATGCAAGTTCAACGTGGTACATGGAGTTTTATTTCATCCATATACTGCATAATAAAATTTACTGTTATATTAACTCTCTTCCATGATGTCCACTGGATTGAGGCTGCAACAGAAGTGGATTTTTTAAAAAAGAAATCTGCTGGGTTTGCAAAAAATGAGGCTTAGCTGGGGATACAAGAACTTCATCTCTTGGTAACCAGTTCAGTATCAAACCTGGCAGTGCATTAGTCACTCCTGTCTGAGGACTGCTTGGTCCAACGAAGCCAGAGAGCTTTGGACACCTTCTGCCCAAGAGCATCATCATAAACTGTGCCTCCAGGAGATCAGCCAGCTCTGAAAAGCAGAGAGAGGCCACGGCAGCAGCGCTGCACAGAGAGCCCCAGCAGAGCCCCTGCTCTGGGACACAGTCCCTGCTGCCCTGACTCTGCAGGATGCCACGGCCATCAGCAGGGCTGCAGCACAGGCACACCAAAGCTGACAGCTTCTGCCCAGCTGCTTCTCAGTTCCCAAGGCAGCAGCACAGCGAAGCCAGGGCTGCCCCAGGCAGGCTCCAGAGAAAACAGAGCCCTGCAGGCATCACACCATTAAGGACAAATGAAGCTTCTTCTTCCAGGTGAGGGATCACTGACACCCAGACCATGCAAGGAATTCCTGAGGATCTGTATTCTCTGAAGAGACACAGATTATTTCTTGATGCCACCTCTAGAAAATACCAAATTAACTTCCCCAGAATCATCCAGCACATTCTCAAAAGACCAGTGTTGGTTAAGCCAAGACATAAATACTGATTTTTTTCCAAATGTGGTTTATTTATCCTACATTTTATACATGATAAGGAAGGTCTTTTAAAAACTGTGAACCACCACCTTATTTCATTTACCCTGCAGAGTATCTTGGTTTTGCCCTGCACTTTGTTTTAGCTTGAGAGGAAGAAAAAGTGTAATGGGTACTATTACTTAATTGTTCAAAATTCAAGGTCTCTGGGACATCAGAGGCCAAGACAAAAACCTGCTGATTGAAAAAAACAGGTACATAAACAGTTTCTTCTAAACTGCATTTCTCTTATTATATATTAAAACTTGATGGAAAATGTTGACTCAGAAGAGCTAAATATAACCAAAAGCTTCCTTATATTCAGCATATTTTAATACTATATATAGACTGTCCCTAGCCTTGTTAATTTGATAATGTTATTCTCCATATATATTTTAAGCCTTAGGTACAGGAAGTTTTAACCCAGTGGTACAGGGATAGGTGGGATAGAAATTACACTATTTTAATTTTTTGAGGATAACAAAGCTGTGCCAACCTATACACTATGTTATACTAAATTTATGAACAAAGGTGATGCTGAAGATTAATCAGCACATACAGGCCTGTCAAACTCCTCTAACTCCACAACATGAATTTATTATGCAAAAACAGCTACAATATGTGAAATTTACTGGCTTAGACACAGAATGTTCCTTAGTCAGCAAGCCTTCATCAGTATTCAGGGATGTTTCTTTAACCAAACAACGAAGCAGGACAGAATCTGAGGCAGCACAGACCTTGTTATGATTTACACCACAAGAGTTCCTTTCAGGATGGTTGCTAAGGGATTTGTGAGTTCTGTTGGTCCAGGACTAACTCTGGATGGAGGTGCCCCCTCCCAGTCTGTCCCCATCCCTCTCCCAGGATGTACAGGACACCCCCTGAAGCCAATTCTGCACCACAGCAGCTTCACCACACATGGCTTCCCCACACACAGCACCCACAACTCAGAAATCCATGCAAGACTCAGAAATGGGAGAGCAGCTTCATCCGAAAAAGGATCACACAGTTATGCACCCAGTGTATGGAAAGGGTCCTACTGCCCAGATTTGGCATTTGCCCAGTTACTAAGAGTTTTACTTTCCAACCTCAATATTATGCTACTGAAGGTATTTTTTTTTAATTGGGGAAGACAAAATATTATCTCTGTTGAACTCCAAATCGCTTTGGAACATAATGCTTTAAACAAACTTCCAACCAACCCTGTACAGATGGTACAAAGCCTCTCCACCATTATGACAACAAATAAAAATGATGTACAGTATTCTGAGGAGTTGTTCAGCACAGAAATCCCAGGTATCACCTCCACTGCACGGTGCTGAAAGGTGTCTGGAACTCTTTATGTGATGCTGAAGGTTTACTCAGAAGAACATGGAAGACACAACAATTCACAGTTGTTATGCAAAGTTAATGGTGAGGATGTACAATGATCAAACCAGTAACCAGCTACAAGCAGCCATGTGAAACTGAAAAGTCTCTTTCTCTTTAAATAAAATTACTTTCTTACTATACCCCCAGCAATGTACAGGAACAGCAGGAAATCTCTACCTTTAACAACTCTCTTCAGTTTTTCTGACAATGACCAGAAGATACATTAAGAATATTGTACAAAACTCTAGGAAATCCAAATTTTTGCAGTAGAAACAGGCTCTACATCTCCCCAAACCATTTCCATAGCTATCTTAATTTCAAAATATTTTGAAAATAGCCAAAAGTGTGGCTATTTCTCTGCCAAAATACATATATTCTAATAACTGTTTATGTAAGCAGATGAAAAAAATTACCCTCTGTAGGTTCCAGAGGAGAGTTAAAGACGCAAAATTATAGTGGCACATCATGGCAGAAAAACCCACTTATTGGGAAATGCTAATTGGCTTTTTCATCAACCATAATGCCTGGGTTTGGCATACACAATTTGCCTTTCCTCATGACAGAAACAGGGCAGAAAACAGCAATTCAGCTAAAAAAAATATTCAAGACACATACAGAACTGACACTCACAAGTAATAATCTATAAATTAATACATTTACTTTATGTTTGACACAACTCTTTAGACTGTGGTATTCCATTTTTGGTTCCTTTACAGAGAAACATCTGAGGAGGGAAGAGAAGGAGGTATAAAAAAGAAATACATGCTTGCAAATGTCTCTTGAGTTCCTGCTGGGAATCATGGGGTATCCAAACGCCCCTGGAGTGCCCTGATTTCACAGAACCATTTCCCTTCAGGTAAGAGAAGCTCCATCCTGCCAGGGGCACATCCAGAGCTCACAGCACCACAGGAATTTAAGCCAAGAGACTCCAGCTCAGAGGCATCCCAATTCTGAAGGGAGGTCCCAAAAATTCAGAATCCTAAATATTCTGTAAAAAAAACACAGACTGCCGATGCCTCATACTAAAGAAAAGATCCTTCAGCTCACAAGGATCACCAACTTCTTTAAGTAATGTAACATATACAACAAACATAAACACCCAAATATATCATGAGTAACATACAGAACAAACAAAAGACCAGCAGTTTCTTGGGCATAAAACCATCTAAATTTCATTAAATGGGTGCAAAAAGTCATACTGAATGGATACCTTTACCTATCCTTTTGGTTTTCTGTCCCTGGATTTTTGTTTTGGCCTTGTTTTGTTTCTAAATTGCCTCCTTTAGTCAATGGGAAAAAATCTGCACCATGCAGAGCATTAACACACAAGTTTTTACCTCGTGCTTAAATGCTACAAATACAGCAGCAATGGGTAAATCTGTTCTCAGAACAGAACTTTCACTTCTTTCCTCCACCTGGTGTTCAGTATGAAAGGACACTGCTGAGAAAGAGCAAGACAATGAAAAGATGAGGGGATGTTAAAAGTACAGCTCCACATCCCCTGACTTACACAAAGTTCAACTCAGTGATTACCTAAATTCAGAAATGAGAACAGCAGCTAGTGAGCTACCAGGAAAGCTTTCCCCAGTCATTTTGATCTTTTTACAAGCAAGGGATCCAAGCAGAACCCTTTGATCCTGCCTGATGTAAGAATCAGGGATGAAATGGTTTGAAACCCCTGTCTGTCCCTGCCAGCTGCAGGTCAGGCTCTGTCCCCAGGCAAATGGCAACAGGACAAGGGGAAAGGGCCTCGAGCTGTGCCAGGGGAGCTTCAGCTTGGACAGCAGGAAAAAATTCTGCACTGAAGACAGCTCAGGCACTGGGACAGGCTCCGAGGGGAGTGGTGGAGTCCCCATCCCTGAGTGTCCAAGAAACTGTGGATGTGGCGCTCCACGGCGAGGTAAGAGGTCACAGCTTGGATGCTCCCTGAAGTCTTGTCCAACATTCCTGATTCCATGTCTACCTAAAGAACTTCTGAAGGAAACAGAGTAGCCTGATGGCCTTGATGTTGCCCCTGGCAGCCACTGCTGCTTACTGGGCTCCCACTGCATTATCACAGGGAGTGACTTTTGCTGAACGAGGATAAACAAGTCCTTAGATCAAACCTCGAAGGCTTCCTGGTTAATGAACAAATACAGAAGATAAAATTTCTAAATCCTTTAGTCTTTGTAAGACTCTTCTCATGCCCTCTGTTTTCTAATCTGAAACTGATACAGAGCTCATAACAGATTAACTTCTTTTATTCCTGACCATTCCATTGTTATATACTCCAAGTAAGACAACACTGCAATATGTTTTCCTCTCATATTGTTTTTGAAGATATTTCACATGACTGAGATAAGGTCCCTTTGAAAACCACTGGCTCTTTAGGTGTTAAACACAAGTAGTAAATCCACTCTGTCAAATTGCCCCATTTATAATATTTAATCTTCCTTCTGTAATCAGGAGAGCTGAAGTACACATTCAGAGTTGCTTTCCTTTGACACAGTTCTCTTATTACTGTCTCTTTTCCTCACATAATGTCCCACAGCAGCTGTGCCATTATGATGATGCTTTCTCTTCTCTCTTTTTCTTTTTTTAAACAGCCTCTCTAGCACAAATAATTAAAACATGTATTTACCTTCCATCGCTTGGCTGAGACGAAGTGCACATTTTGGGGGAAGGGGGGCAGTTGTTTGTTTCTTTTTATTTTATTTCTGAGCAGTGACATATTGATGTTTCGGATAATAAATCATTCCAATTTGTTCATCCCTGCCAACAATGGTTTTAATCTTCATTTACGACTTGCAAAGTCCGTTTTGTTGGAAGCGTTTGATAAAATACTCAATTACCATTTTTTTTTTGCACTGCGGTTCAACTGCTGTGCTGATAAAGGCTCTAGCTCAGAAGATAAACTGCAAATAATTCCTGAAGAACAAATGTCAGAGGCAGTTTACAATGAATGGGATTTTTTTTTTGAGCAGATTATTCTCCCACCAAAGTGACAGGGCAGCTCAATATTTATTTTGTTGAGAATGTCATTTAAATATTGTTTGACACCTGCTCCCTGCAGTCAGCTACTCAGCACAGAGCACTTTCAAGGGGTTTGGAGTGAGGTTCCAGCTCTACTGCATCTACTAACATATTTCAAGGACTCAATTTAAGGAGAAATGGCAGTTTCAAGACACACTTGGCAATTCTTCCCAGGCAAATAAAGGGAAAAACCACCAGAACACATGTGCTGCACACCCCTGTGTGCTCAGGGAGCCAGGAAAATCACAGAACAAACGTGAGAAAAGGGGGGACCTAAGAAACAGAACTAAAGTTTTCAACTTGTCCTCATGCAGCTTCCATGATATTTAATCCAAAAAAATAATGATTTCAGGTTACTTTTCTTCCTTTTTATATCTAGGAGAGGAGGTGTCCCAAGAGTTCTGGGATACACTCCAGATGGCTGTGGTCAGCTCATCACACATTGTCTCTGCTGCTCCATCCCTGCTCCAGCCTGGATCCCTTCACATGGGTGCAGTCCTGCAGGAACAGGCTGCTCCAGCCTGGATCCCTTTCCATGGGGTGCTGTCCTGCAGGAACAGGCTGCTCCAGCCTGGATCCCTTTCCATGGGGTGCAGTCCTGCAGGAACAGGCTGCTCCAGCCTGGATCCTCTGCAGCATTACAAGTCCTGCCAGGATCTTGCTCCAGCGTGGGCTCCTCTCTCCATGGGGTCCCAAGTCCTGCCAGGATCTTGCTCCAGTGTGGGCTCCTCTCTCCATGGGGTCCCAAGTCCTGCCACGACCCTGCTCCAGCACAGGCCTCCCAAGGGTCACAGGCTCCTTTGGGCACATCCTGCTCCACAGTGGGTTCCTCCATGGGCTGCCTGACCATCTCCCACCACCAAAACCCAGCCACACAAGCCCAGAGCCCAACGACTGAACACAACTCACACTGCTGCAACTCCTCAGAGCAAAACGGGATTCCCCCTCTCCCGGCTGGGGGGTTAAAGTGCTTTGGACTGACACTGGTTATTACTCCACCACCAAGTGGTCTCAAAATAAAAGGCTCATTCATACATCATTTCCACCTAATCAGTGGCTCTTTCAATCCTTTAAAAATCAGAGCATTCTTCCAAAAACAATCTCCTGAAATGCACCCAAACTGGACGTGTGAAAGGCCTGTGAAGGTGCAGGGAGGGCAGCACAGCACAGCCAGGGATGCACCCAGAACATTTCCAAGGAAAACGTCCCTCCCTGTCTTTCCAAAACCCAAGCATCCATTTATCTTTATGAATTAAAGGTGTAATTTTGTCTTTTGCTTTAGGTTCTTAATCTGTTTTCAACTACCCTGGTTTCTCTGTTTCAGTTCTGACTTTTTCTGTGCTGTGTTTGTCTGGAGGGATTCAGAGAACACACTGAAGGTGGAGCCTTCCCCTTTCAGCACAAAAGACTTGGAATAAGAGACAGGCAGGATTCACACACACAGTGCTGCAAGAGAACAGGAACCCAGCACAGCACCAAAATCAGAGATACACTGCAAACAGCGTGGTATTAAAGTATATCAAGTCCACTGAAAGGCCATAATCTGCTAAATTAGGTCAAAGATCTAGCTGCACTTCAGAGACCTTTATATTCACAACTGGCAGGAAGGAAAATCATGCTAAACCAAAAATATGCTTTAAGTTAGTACACTCATCACATCAAATACCTGTGCATGAGCTTTAGTTATAACCCTAACTGTATTTATAAAATAATTCCCCTAACTATTGTTATATCCACACATGCATAATAGGAAAATATAAATGAGAGCATGCGTTTTCTGAAGTTCTCATCTCACCTATGAATACTTTGCCTCAGTAAAATAAAATTAAAGCTTATGGACTAAAAAATAGAGAAAGTGTTTTTACAGATAAAATAATACTCACGAAGCTCCCATTTAAAATTGTAATAAATGAAGGCAGACCAATTGCAACTACTCTGACCAGAAGCAGATATCTAGACTTCAGAAATCCAATATGCATACACTTCAAATGATACACACATGCACACAAGTGCAGCAAACAACCCTGTGACACATGCAGTTCCCAGAATGAGAAGGTGGTGACTAATCTGGCCTCCAGGGTTAACAGGAGAGAGCACAAAGCACAATGTAATGATAATCTGAGTTATTACAGGGACAAGATGGAGTACCCAATTCCCCAGCGTGTGTGTATGTGCATGTGTACACATGTACATCTGTAAATACATGCTTTACAAACCTATTACTGCTTTTCACCAGCCTCTCAAAAAGTATTGAGATTAATGAATAATTGGGTTTCCAAATCTCTCACTGCTCCTCTTTGCTGCTGTAGCTCAATACAGACATCATTACTTCTCCACCAGTGTAGTGATTCTGTTCGTCATGCCTGAAACAACTACAGCACGGAGATTAAATACAATCTATATCCACATAAATCATTGAATAAATGAATCATGAAATTAATATGTAAATTGTGTGTTTAACCTCTATTTATACAGCACTGTCTGTCACCATGTAGTAAATCTAAAACTAATTGCAAATTCACAACTCTGCAAAAAGAACACCATGGTAAAAGCTTGACATATTTATTAACTAAATGTTGAACTACATTGAGTAAGTAATTAACAGTCATGCCAGAACAGGGAGAGGAAATTATATTTAAGCACAGATGTCACCTGTATGAAATGGCTAAAACTATTTTAGATTAGATTTTGATATTAATCAAAGAATACTCCTATTTAATTTTTGACAGACAAATCTGTTTCCATTTATTCATTATTCCATTAAACACTCCGTTTTTAAACCTGAATGTCATGTCCATTCTCAGGGTGGTATGTTCCTTTTAATACATCTTTGAACAGAAAATGTGGAGAAGAAAACAGTAAGGTTAAATGGCAATTAAATATTCCTACAGTGCAGACAAAACCCTCTCAAAGTATGAGAGAAATTATTTTGTATTAGGTTAAATTCCACTACTTATTTCTTAGATCCATAAAGAACTGAACATAAGCCTTAAGATACCATATCTAATCTCATTTCTATGTATTTCCAATGCTTTCCCATGAACAAAGGCATCTCCAGTTGGATGATCATGAAGTTCACCAGGAGCATGCATCAACACAAAGACCCTTCCTAAGTCTGACTTTGTTCTAGAATTGCAATGCATTTAAAGCACAGAACATCAAAATAGATGTGTTTGTATCTGCCCAACAGTCAGTAAGGTACTGACATGGAACAAAAGGGAAGGGAGATGTTCCCCTTCAGGCAGCCAACACTGATCCCAGGCACGAGCTAAGTGATGTTCATCAGCACCCATGGCTGCCAACCATGTACTTCATTGTGAAATTCCTAATTTAAACCCTTTTTTCTTAAAATCCTCAACTGCTGAAAGTGAGCAAATACCATGAGAATCAACAAAAAATAGAAATTATGTTTATCTATGAAATCAAATTGCTCATATGTCACCTGCCCTCTTTGCTTTTTTACCTTCAACAGGTCAGGACAGTTGCCCTACATGTGCAATTCCCAAGCAGGGTGTGAGCACAAGGCAGGTCATAACTGTGCAAAATGAATCCTTGCTGAGTATCAGAACAGCAAAGCAAAGTCCATTATATAATAAATATGTACTTTAAAACACTGCAACTGGCCCGCTGGGCAAACCTGCTTTCTTAACAGGCCCTATAAATTTGAAAAATATCCTGAGTAAATTCCAGTGGATTCAAATGGAAAAAGCACACTGCAGGGGAAGCAAGTGTCTGATTCCAGGGAAAGGGTGAGATCCTGAAATAGCCAAGACTGATGAGAAAACTCACACTGAATTTTATGCACTTGTTTCCAGGCTTTTAGTAAAGATAAACTCAGATAAAGCAGATAAATTTGACTTCATATGGAATTTATAGACTGAAGCTGTCCCCTCATGGCAAATTCATCCTGCCCACAGCACTGCTCACACTGTGCCTGATGAGGCTACAGGAGCATCAGGATCCCATCTCCCAACCTGCACAGCAGAGCCACAAAGAGATGAGGTGATTTGTCCAAGGTCACAACACGAATCATTTGCAGGGCCAGCAATGAGACTTAAGTTCCTCAACTCCTGGTGCTGGCAACCAGACCATGATGCCTTTAACTGTATTACAGCAAACTGCTCCTTGTGTCATCAATCTCGGATCCAGAAGCACTTTAAATCACTCCAGGATTATGACATTTTTATGGGAGGACAACATTTCATTACAGACCTGAAAACTTGGGGGGAAGAGCATGAAAAACTCCCAAAGCTGGTGAGAAAATCTCAGAAGTTACACTGGAAAACAATTGTCTATGAAGACAAAACATGGAAACTGCTGTTTACTATTCATTATTTCTTATCCACTTACCCATCTATTTTCTCCAATTTTTAGCAGTTTCAGGCACACAGAGAAGAGAAATAGCAGCCTGTGACCCATGTCCTATGGCTAAAAGGAGCAGTGGCCAGTACACAGCTTAGAAACAGAGTCTGAATGAACCACTGGAACGTTTCTGAATAATGAATCAATTGCTGCAGTTGAGTACAACTTTCCAAAGTTTTAAAATACATTAAATAAGATATTCATATATTTTCACAGCAGGCAATTTAATTGCATGCAACTTAAAACACAGAATACAAAGAACAGGAAAACAACACAGCCCAGTCACCAAAATCTAAGTCATTCTTACAGAGGGTTTTGAGGACTTTTTTACTGAGACAAAAATTGTACAAGTCATTGCAACATTCACTACAAAATGCAAAAGCTGTATACTTCAGTATAGTTATTCTTTGAATAAATGAAACAAAACCAAGGGAGAAAGGTTAGTCTCTTCATGGGCTGCTTCTCTCCCATGAAGTGTTTGAACCATATGTATTGTCAAATAAATAAATACAGGAAATTACAGCAATAATAATTGAGATATTGCAATGAAGCTCTCCAAAAGCTGTCTGGACACAGTTCTGGGCAACATGCTTGAGCAGGAGTTTGGACAGGATGAACTCCAGAGATCCTTTCCAGCATCAACCTTTCTTGTGACTCTTTTTTCCATTCCCTATCATTTAATTCATCTGCTGGGTGGCCTTGACTAAACTTTTTCAGTTCTCCCTAAATTGTAAGTGCTTGGATCTGTTTAAAATAAGGCCTGTTACTTAGTGAAGCAGGGCCTCCCCCTCCTGGGATGCTGCCTGATGAAAATGGAATTGTCCTTTATTTCACTACAACCTGAATGCTGCTTCTTCTCTAGTGCAGGTAGAAAGGAGAAGGCAAGATAAACAAGAGTGCTAATACTCTAATGTCCATTAAGCTTAGCTTGTTCTCCTCTTCTAATGAACAAAAAAACTGAAAAATTTCCCACTCCTGAATAAAAAAACCACCACCATAAACTAAAGGTCCCTGTGGACTGCTGTGAAGCAGCAGATTGTGCATGTGCAACACAAAACACAACCCAACATCCCACTGGGCACAGAAGGGATCCAAATCATTACTCATAATAAAGTCAGAACATACAGATTATACAAACAAAAAGGAGGAGTGCAATATAAAATAAATACTTAGGACACTAAATACAAACAAGAAAACATCAAGGGAGGAACAAGTGAGGTGAGGTATGAGAACTTGCAAGGTTCCATGAGACAAATACAGTAGTCAATGAAGAGACTGAACCAGAAGAGATGGTACAGAGAGTGCAGGGAGCAGAAAAGCTTTTAAGAAGTCGAGAAAAAGAAACAAGGATGTATATCTGCAAACATTTAGTAAGATGGATAAATGCACTGCAGCAGAGCCTCCCTGGAGGAGCAGCTCCTGTGTGACACTGTGCACCCACAGCCCAGCCCAGGAACAGGAACCACCCAGGCACCCAGGTACGGTGCATCAGCATGCAGACACAACTCCTGATGCCCTCAGGACACTGCAAGGCCCTGCCTGCAACAGCTTTAACCATCTGAGCTCTAAAATGAACCACAGCTTTCTCTCACTTGTCTGCACTGCTCCTTCTCTCAGTCTCTTTTAGAGTCTCTTTTAATCAACTACGTTATTTTGTCTGGCCCAGTGTTTCAGATTTAGCAGTTGTCTTAAGTGAGTTATCTGCCCTATAATTCACTAATTTCCATCCCATTTCAATTACTCAAGTCCTTCAAGTTACTAAATTGTCATCTTTATTCTTCTGTATATCGACAATATCCTCTTACATTTGTCATCAGCAAACTGCATTACCACACACCCACTCTGTGTCTGGGTGATCATGACAAATATCAAATACGATCAGACAAAAAAATCCTTGAAAACGCAATCAAGTAACCTTTAAGTCTGATAATTTCAAATTGCATTTAAGATGCTTAAACTGTTTTCCCCATTTTTACTAGCCTCTCCAGGAATTTCCTTTATTACATGTTCTACAGAAGTCCAGACAGCAGTGGCAGCTTATCCTAGGTCTAGAAAAATCAGTCATCTTAGCAAACACAGCAATTAAGACAGCTTAGCACAATCCACCCATGGAAAACCACATGACATTACATCTAACTATCCACTTTTCTGCCTGGTTTGAATTGTGTTTAATAACAAACTGCATTTCAAGTTCTCACTTGCAAATTAGAAAAATTATTACCTCTAAATTTTCCATGCTTCCTACTATGAAGTCTATATTGATAAGCTACGTAAGCTTAATAAGAGCTCATATAATTTGCCAAGATTAAGTAACTAACTAATGTTCATGTATCTGTCCTTACTGGGGCGTAAGAAGGATCCAAAGTATTTGCTTACCAGGGCAACCAAACCCTGCACCAGGTTTGCCTCCACCTAAGGAAAACAACATCAGGCATAATTTTCAGGGCTCCCAAAGCACTTTGAACAAGGGCAGAAGGATTTTAAGTAAACCTTGACGCAGAGTTTCTTCACACCAAACACAATAGGAAACCAAGCTACACAGGATGCAGAAATGGCAGCAAGGGTGGGAGGAGGAAGAGAAGAACACTGCATCCACTGCCAGCTTCCAAAGGCTGAGCCTATGCACCACAAGCTGATCCTCAAACTTCTCAGCCATCCAAACAGACAAGCAAGTCCCAGGCAAGCACATGCCCCACTATCCCTTTTTCCTGCCCTTCAGACCTCTTTGGACACCTGAGCCTGAGCTTCCCTGCTGGGGGCAGGAGGGCCTGCATCAGCACTCCCTGCTCACCCTGTACCACAATCTGAAGGCAATGAACAGGAATCACAGAACCAATTTGGCTGGAAAAGACCTCTGAGATCAGCAAGTCCAACCTTTCACTGAGCCCCACCTTGTCACCCAGAGCACCAAGTCCCACCTCCAGTCGTTCCCCGGGCACCTCCAGCCATGGGGACTCCACCACCTCCCTGGGCAGCCTGTTCCCAGTTTTTCCTGCTGCATAGGTGGGACTTCACTTCCCCCAGAGATATTTAGAGCAGCCCATCACTCCAGCACCCAGATTAAAGTCACTGAGAAGGGCAGGGAGAAGATGCCATAAAGCAGCCTCTTTCTGCCCTGCACAGAGGACAAGACTGCCACAGCGCTGCTTTTCAAATCCCTCATGGCTCTGATATCGTTTCCACAAGAGCTTCACATTACAAAGACAACTTCCCTCAGTGTTGCTGTTCACTGCTGTCCCTTCCCAGCCGACATTTCATGGCAGGCAGGAGCAGAAGCAGGAGCAGGGGCAGCCTATCGCACTGATGCCGTGTGAGGGGTCCATGGGGGCGATGGAGCAATCCTTCCCTCACGGCCATCCCTTCCCCTCGGCCACCCCTTCCCCTCGGCCATCCCTTCCCCTCGGCCACCCCTTCCCTCACGGCCACCCCTTCC
>VZRZ01001998.1:3662948-3696434 GCA_013398175.1 Climacteris rufus
TCCTTTTTTTTTTTTTAAACAAAACGTTTGAATGAAACGGCACATTTCCAACTCGGCGTCTTGTGTGACTTCATTTGCCGTCTGATTTTATGATGAAGTTATTTTAGTTTTTATGAAAGGAAATAATGGGTAAAGATGAAGGCTTCATTCCACTGTGCTGACAACATACTGGTGGAGAAATGGTGCAGTTAATAATGTAAACTTGATGTATGTAAGCACAGCTGGTTTGGGAACATCTTTTCAGTGGCACTAATTTATACTTTGCCTTTATTTTGTGTTTTGGTTTATGATTTTGATTAGCCACTAGAATGAGCTCTCTTAATTGCTTTCTGCTAAACTGCTTAAAAGCAAAAAAAAAAAAAAAAAACCACCAAAAATCCCACCCCACCCCTAGAAATTGAAACTGTGCCCCCTGTTTCACTTTACTGGACTTTTACTACATTACTACATTCAAAAAGCAACACACAATATTAAAGTTTGTCAGATACCCTCCAGGCTCTGAAGAACAGGGAGTGGAAATCCTGAGTCCCCTGCAGCATTTGCTCATTAGCAATTTTCAATCTTGTATCCCACTAATTTCTTCCAGTGATCTACTTTACTTTTTGCATCTTAATGCATGGTTTGATGTACAAAATACATATTATTACCAATATTAAATGGCTACTCCTTTCATTTCCTGTCTCCCAGCACTCCCTAAATTCATTATGCATTTACTCATCAGAAAAGGCAAACAGTGCAGGGAAGAAAAAAAAATAGCAGAAGACAGAGATGCCTCTGAGAGTAATACATTAATACACAGCCTCTTTGCATTCCTGAACAGACTTTTTATACATTTAGTATTTACCACTTCTGACAAAATTGCTTCAAACCTGTTTTCTAGGACTACTTTTATTTTTTTAATTTAAATCTCAAACTTCTGTGAAAGGCTTTCAGAAATTTTTGCATCTTATCAAAAACACAGTAATCAAAAAAAGACACTAGAGCCATTCAAGCTGCTCTTCCTGTTGAAATCGATTAATACAACTTCTGAAAGTACTTAAAGTATTGAAACCTACTGAGGCTATCAAAACTGAAACAGCCACTACAGAATTAGAAACACATAATTAAGCTAAAACAAAGGTTTCCACCTAAAAAAAAGATTTTTTTTCAATAAAGCAACACTGAAACCAGGCTTTACCTTTTGAAGGGTCTCTTTTCAGCACTTTTCACCCTAAAGGTGCCCAGCTGGATACCCCAAAATCATCACCACCTGTTCTTTTCCTTAACAAAAGGCATTCATAGCAACATGTCACACTTTCAAGGTCATTTTTCACACACAAAACACCACCAGTATTTCCAAAACCAGTATCTAGAAATACCTCTACTACAGCATCCCTCAAACTTCTATCTGAAAGTTGGCTTCCAACAGAACAGCTAAGAAAAGGCCAGAGCACTTCATGGGAAACATTCAGCAAGTGGAAAATTCTCCTCACCATCACTGCAAACTCCCATTGTCTGGGCAGAACAGAACTGGTGACTCTGCCCTTTGCTGAAACTCAGAGGAGAAACTCTTCCAGCCTCAGCACAGAGAAGGAAGTCAATCACCTGATTTAAAGGTAGGCTGCTTTTTATATTCTCTCTGAAGTAAAGTGACAGTCATCAGGATTTTGGAGTGACACTGTGATGATCAATGCTCGCAGTCTCAGGTGCTAATGCTTCATCTACCTTTAAAAGCAAATGTAATAGCCCAGAAAGATCAATATTATTAGTTTCTTATTCAGTGTTCAATTACTGTGAATTCTCTGTGTTTTTACAGAATTTCATCAGTGGCTTTAACCACAGTCTGAAAGTGTTAATGCCAAACAGCACATCCCTTACTGGGGAACGATCAAACTCCTACAAAACCTGCAGATCAACGGTAAAAATACATCAGAAAAAGATTCTGGCAAAACTGTTCTGCAAATTCCACACCAAAAGAATGGAAAAGGCTGCAGGGCTCAGGGCAGTGAGAACAGAGCCCAGTCCCTCACCTCAAAGCTGCTGGTTATGAGACAACAGCTGCACCAGAGACACTGTGAGCAGCTTCAAGAAGCAGGCAGCAGCATCCCAGGCTGCTTCTGAACAAAGCACAATTGCACAAGGGTCCAAAGCATATGGGGAAAATGAGGAAGAGGTGCAGACCCTAATCCCTGCACTACTTGCCTTTTTTATCCAAGCATTTTACTTCTTCAAAATCCAAGTGCCAGTTCTGCAATGCCACACTCAGTCTGGTACCACTGACTGGGGTGGGCAACAAT
Organism: Climacteris rufus; assembly: GCA_013398175.1. Classification (NCBI taxonomy): domain Eukaryota; kingdom Metazoa; phylum Chordata; class Aves; order Passeriformes; family Climacteridae; genus Climacteris; species Climacteris rufus. The sequence goes on from VZRZ01001998.1 coordinate 3,665,225, forward strand.
GCCAGGGGTTTCTAAGTCTGTAGAAAGCTTTTATCCATTTTAACTTTTTTTCGTAATGATGAAATGGCTCCAGACTTCCACCATGAGCTGCTCAGAACATCAGCCACGACAATGAAAACTGGAAGAAAACCTCTGGCTCAATGGATCAAATATCCTTCACTTAGGAAGAATCAGGCTGGAACCCCCAGAAATCCAACTCATGAGCCACTGTTCTGATTTTCAGTAGCCCTCAGTGTTAATCACAACTTCCCAAAGGCATAATCAAGCCTCTTAAACATATCTCCTTCTTCCCATACTCTTAACGGAGTATTTCTCACATGTGCTGGGGGAAAGGACATTTTCGTAAAGAAAAAGTCAAATCTTTTTTAAAGGGAGTGAAAAAAAAAGACATTTTAATATAACAATCTATTTTGCAGCCAACTCAACTAACTTCTGCAAGAAAAACATTTAGTCAGTATTAAAAAGCAGAAAGCACCTTACATTTTGATTAATTTGATACTCCTGTATTATGCATAAAGCCACTCATTCATTTTGCCCTGCAAACTATTCTTATCCAAGACCAGATACGATCAGAGTGAAGCAGTGAAGAATTTTATTAAAGTAAACACAATCCCAGTGGAACATGCTCGTTATGGAAATACAGCAGCAGCCACTAAAAAATGGGCCATTTCATATGGATGTAATAAATATTTTCATGGACACCTATCTACTGTTCTTTCAAAGTTTTAAATGCATAACTATTAAGAAGCTTTTCCTGATGTCTGCCTAAGCAGGTGTCAGTCACCTACCACATTTCAGACATTCAAAAAAGCATTCCAGGTCAGAAAGAAGAGCACTGGAATTAAGCAAAGGCACTCAGTGTATGTGCAGGCTCCTTCCCAGCTGAGCACAATGCCCATCCCTTGTTATGGAGTCACATTCTGATCCTCCCTATGGACGGCAAAGCATCTGCAAATAAATACATTACACATTAACTCCTTAGGAAAGGAAACAACTACAAACAAAGCCACATGCAGCAATAAGTGTTCTGCAACAATAGATGGCCAATGCCAAACAGCAATTCCACAGCAAGCCAGAGGGCAGGAGTTAATCTATCTCCTAAATCTGATGGATGAACTTCCTTAACACGTGATAAAAATATGAGCGGTGCTTTCTATCACAAGTTGTGCAGCAGCCTTGTGCTTGTGAAATGCTCAGGTTACAACTAAGATTCCTGGTCACACACCCCAAATTACCCTTTCAGTGAAGCTCCAAGGCCTGGTGTACCTGGCACTGATAGAACTGGACAGGTCATCCTCGAGCAGTCTTTGCTGTGAGGAGCTCAAACCAGTGAAACAGCAGTGAGGTACAGGCAGGGGAGCACCTCAGCTCTCCTCTGTCACACATTCCACATCTGCCCTACTCCTGTGGGCCCCAAGTTTGACTCAGTTTGATTTTCCTCCAGCAGAAGATGTGGCAATGGGAAGTGGGGCTGCCTGGCTCTCCCCACCACAGGGACACACTGGCTGGCACACCCTGGCCATGAACACTCCTCTGTGGGTGCCACCCATCACAGCAGTCCCACAGCACAACCTCACAGCACTCCTGGCACATCTGCACAGGGAGCACAACCCCACAGAGAACAAACCAGCCACTGCCAACAGCCCTCAGTCAGCACATCTCTCTCCTACTCACCCATCCCCTGCCTCCAGTGTGGAGAAAGCCTGGATTTTTAGTGCCAGAAGGTGGGGAAAATGACAGGGACAGCGAGGCAGAGGACTGGGCTCAGCCCTGCCAACTGCTCGTGGAGAGTCAACTACAAAACCCTGGAGAGCCACTGCTCACTAAAAGCCTGGAAACTGATGTTCCCAAACCCTAGGCTTTGATTAACTGAATGACAATAAAACCAGAACTGTTAATAAATTTCTTTTGTTTGGACAGTAACCAAGTTCTGTACTCTTCACCTCCTAAAAAAGGTTTCACTTTTTATTAATTCATAATATTCTAAATTATCTTCAACTTCAGTTTATATTCTTATGCTAGAATTTTAAACCCCAAAAAATTGAAAACCAAACACAAAAACCCCAGAGCTTTAACACAACATGAACTAAACACTAGCTCACATTCTGAGCCTAAGGACTAGACATGTTAACTTTACTAAATGTATTATGTACCTTTTTGGGTTCTAAACACGCTCACAGTAGTGCACACACAGAGATATATGCGCATGCACACACTGCCAAACACCACCTCACGTTTTCATGAAAATTTCTGACCCTTCTTTACCACTATTTTTGCAAATACTGCCTTTGTGAAAAATGTATAAGAGTAATGAAATTCCTGGCCGAGGCTTTAATCTCAAGTCACTTCTATAACAGGGGGTGGATCAGAGAGTATAATTTGCTGTTATCGCTCTGCTCATCTCCTGTGTTGACAATAGAAATCCTCCTGTTAGTTTTTCTTAGACAAACGTGACCCCAACCTGATATGACACTTTATTTTTTCAGCTGTGTAACAACAGTCTTAAACCAGGTGCTTTCTAAGCTGCATTATCCCCTTTTGGGAAACTTTTGTGCTGCTATCAGTAAGGTAACACGTTAAAAAAAATGGGGTTTTTTGCCTGTATTTGTAGGCTTAAAAATTCAATTCTGTACACCAACTTCTTGACATTTTAACATCTTGCCATCAATAAAAATATTTGACTACTTCATGTTTTCCACATTCTTAATTAAAATTAAGTATGGATTGGCAGGCTTTTAAGGAAATACCAGTAACATTCCAGGATAAATTGAAAGCGTTAATGTGCTTAAAACATTTGTTTTCCTTTACAAAATAATTGATCATTAGTGTTTTCTAGAGGTTTTTGGTAGGGAATATCTGTATTCTGTTGTTTTTATGTCTGCATATTCATCAGTCTAAAACAATTTTAGACCCCAGCCTCTTTGGTATTGTGTTTTAGTACTTGCTGGCACTAGAATTTTGCACCATAGCCCTCGATTTATAGCCCTCATTTAGCCATCATGCTATTCAAACCCCTGACTTTAAATATCCGCCACACAGATATGAGTAACAAAAAGAGACAGAGTATAGCTATTGTGCCTTCAAAGAAAAGCAATAAACCATTCTGCTTGCTCTCCTTCATGTTCTTTAATTCATTTCATTTCATTTTAACTACCCAGAACAATTTCACCAGCCATTAGCCTGGAATGAAACCTTACAAAGGCTGATTGTTGTTATAAAGATGGGTCCCAGCACTCCCTCCCCCTCCTTTTCATAAGTTTTAGGACAAATAGGCTACTTCATAGCCACAGCTTTGTTTTTTAAAAAGAGAATTCTTGCGAAGCTTCACATCCACATTCAAAAGACTCCAAAACAACACGCACAGTGAGCTGGGCTGGCTCGGAGCCCCAAAGCTGGACCGTGAGGAGGGAAGGGACAACAAAGGATGGATCTCCCAGGCCATTCTGTGCTGGATGGAGGTGAATCCCAGCCCCCGGCAGGAAAACACTGATGCTCCGGCCTCAAACCTCTAGCACAGGGTGGGGGGAAGCTCCAAGTGCTCAACTCTGCTACAGCCAACTCTGAACATGGGTAAAAAAAAAAAAAAGCATCAATTTTATAAGCACATTTTTATGTTTTGCAGAAATAAACCGTCATGAGTGTCATTTCTGACAGCCTACGCCAAGGAAAAGCTGCACATTTTTGTCTCGCTGCATCCATGTTTGGAAAACAATCTTAACAAGAGGAAAAAAAATAAAAAGAGACATTCTATTTTTTTCCAATTTGTAAAGAACTGCACACCTTACATTTGGCTTCATCAGAGAAAGCTGTGAAGGAAGACATTGATTCTAAAAAAGGCTTGGAGTGTTGCATTCTGCTTTTTCTAACGAGCTGGTGGCGTTTCCCCAGCCAGCCCAGGACAGTCTCTCTGTTCAACATGAAGGCCCCGAGCCCAGAACAGCTCTGGCCCAATTTAGAAGGTGTGTATATGTAGCAACATCCCCCCAAAACGTTCACAACCCTGTCCAATTCCCATGTATTTTTGATCCTTCCCAACAAACAGATCAGAGAGATCTTTTCCAACAAAGTGTCAACAAACTGTCTGCACAGACAACTCCCTCCTCGGTTTGTGTATTATGTGGTTTGTATTATTTTTATTCCTCGTTAAGTGTCACACTTGTCAAAAGAGTGAACGCCACTTTTCCATAGTAACACGGTTTTGTGATGGAAGTTGTGAAACCTTCAAGACTTACAGATATTTCCACAAATATCCAGTATCTGCTCAAACATTAACACCACGAGCTCAGAAATCAAAGCAATGGATTTCTGTGGTTTCTTTTCCAAAGAGGTATCAAAACTGCTCCTGAAATTTGGACTTCTTTTCCCTCTTCCAAGAAAAGACAAAGATTAATTAATCAACTGGTATTTCTTTCATTACACCACCAAGAAAAAAAATGACTTAAAAGTAATTCAAAGTAATGATACAAGCCAAAAATTACTTTTTATGTAGTGACAAAAAACTTGGAACATGAGATTATGTTGAGTGTGAGAGTGTCTATAAACAGAGCTGCTTTATCCCATCTGAGCTGTTATTGGTGATGCCAATAATCTGAGTTTGAGGATGAACTCTGCAAAACTGCATGTTTTACTACTCACTTCCAAATTATGTAAATTATCACATTAAACTATACCTTGTTAGAGGTGTGCTTTGTAGAAGAGCCTGATAAATAAATCCTAATACAATTAAAATCCATTTTCATATGACAAATTTATAGAAATCTGTAAATACAAACAGACTTCATAGGGAGAAACACCAGATCAGAATGGCAAACACACAGGCACCCAGCACCTTCTAGAACATTCATTTACGTGCCCTCATGCCTCATGTCACTAAGACATGGCTTTTCTTTTTGTATTAAATACAGAGACACTGGAAGTAGTAAGTGATCTTGCACAGCTCAATACAACATCAGGAAAAACCACCAACTGCAGGTCTGCACCTCTGTGAAAGGCACAGGACTCTGTAACATCTAAAAACAGAGGTCCCATAAGAGAAGAACTTGAGCAAGCCAAGAAAATACCTTCAACAGAAACAAGAAGGGAGCTCCAGCCCGAGTGCAGATGGACCACGACAGCTCTTGTGTTTTTGTAGAGACACATCTGATGAAGTGATTTCCACAAGTTCTGGAATTATTTGCTGTGTGACAGAAGTCAGCATCTGCCAATGGAAGCACAGGCTGCTTCTCAGTGACATCAAGAAGCTGCAAATGCTTCAAGGCAGCTCCTCTTCCTACACTTGGCCAGGCCACTATTCCCTTTCAACAAAAAAAATCTGATCTTGTCATGATGAAAGAACTACAATAAAGTATCTCACATTCAACACTATATTGACTCTGGTGTAAGATTTAACTAAGCAGAATGTAACTAATTTCATTAACTGTGCAAATAAAAGTGTCTGGGAGTTTCTACCAAACAACTACTCTCAGAGCAATAAAGCACAGCAGGACACCAGGTACTGCTGGAAAGTAGCATTCCTACAGTCCTTTCTGATTATACCACGCACAGAGGACGACAGAAATCTTGACAAAACAGAAAAGACAAGTTTTGCTGCATTAGTAAAACTCCACAGACATGAGCCACACTTGCTCTGTTCTCCACAGCTGTGGGTTTGGTAAGACACCAGTAACTTCAGAGTCATCCAGAACCTGTCAAGCAGAACCAAGACAGTTCAGCCTCCCTTTCTGGAGCACCTGGCACCACACTGAATGAGAAGGTTTGTGCCTTATTACTCTGTCATATGGGCAAAAAGTTAACATGGCAAGATTAATTACGACTCTTTGCAGGAAGTACTGCTACTCACATCTTCAAATGAACACTTAATCCTTTCCCTGACATTTATTTAGATGTGGACTTTTCACCTTTGTGCCACCCTGCTCCGTAGGACATCATTTGCTACCTCAATTAAGCTGCATCAGTACTTTTCATTCCAGCTACCTGAACTCTCACCACGAGAAAATATAATTTGCTTCCAGCTTCACAGTTTTCATACAACTACTGAGAACTGTTAAATTGAAATGCTGTTGTATCCCCCAGGATGAAGGGATCTCCAGGAATAACTCTGCCCTGGAACAGAGTAGCTGTTTACATCTCAGCAGCTCCGTGCAACCTGCCAGATAGCAACAGTTAAATAGGTTTTAACATCTCCAGCTTCAACACACCTGACATGTCTTAATTCCTGCTCTGAGGCTTCTGCATTAATGAGGACAGACGCAGCACTCACTCCACTGGTGGAATGCAAGTGCTGAGGCACAGACAGGTCCATGATCCAACCTGCTCTAGGCAAAACCGCAGTGTTTGTGAGCTAAACACTCAAAAAGTGCAAAACCTTTTACACCTCCAGGTTCCTTTTAGGAGATATTTATATATACACACATATATGTGATTGCATAAAAACATTAGAAAAGTCATCTAACACAATACAAGGTAATACATGCTTGAATCAGCACAAAAAATATTTTTAAAAAAAATTTTTATAATACATACACTGTCTTGAAGTAAGTTCTTGCTACAGAGACATTCATATTCCAAATAACTTTGATATCTGCCTCAGAGGCCCTCTACTGCATCTGCTGCATCCTGCACGTTGCCATGCAGTGACAACAATTCAAGCAGGTAAGTTTGGGTATTGCTGCACATCCCTGCACAGAGGAGGAGAGAGAGCACTCACCAGATAGCTCAGTATCTCTGTAAATACAGATACACAGGTATAGTGTCCCCTTCTGGAGCCCAGAGCAGCACTGGTAACTCAGGGCTGCCAGATTTTAGTGACAAGCAGCAATGTGGGCTCATCTCAGCCTGGCCCTACCACCACCACTCACAAAACCTCTCCAAAATTCAAACACAGCACTCCTGAAGCAGCCACTCCAGGTCAGACCCAAGTCTGTATCTCCCTCTTGCAAAGACAGCTCCCTGTAGTGGGCTGGAATTCACAAGTTTCCCTCCCCTTCCTGGCAGCATCAGTAAATCCAGACAATGAAGCTGGAGGCATTAAACACTAATCACAAAGTGGCCACGCAGGGATGAAAGGGGAGTTAAGGCACCAACTCCCTCACACCAACAGCTTGGAGTCCCAGGATACACAGAGTAAAATGGCTTTCACAGAAGGGCATGAAATTAGGAAAAATCACAGATCATTTATAAAGCAAACTTTGTACAAGAAATTATTTTCAGGCACACAACTATCACAGAGCCTTCCCTACAAGACCAAGAAGCAATTCAGCAGCAGACTGTAACTTAAAATAAGAACTACATTAATTATCCATGAGGGAGAAAAAAAAAGTAAAAAACTGTTCTAAACAAGCAGAGTTCCTATACAACAGCTTATTTGTCCCCTCCATCCTTGCTACTTACAGTGACACAAAACACAGATTGGCACTCGGGGAAAGCAGCAATAAGGAATGTGTCTTCTGGAGCATTGTTTCCAAGTTCAGCCCAGTCCCACAGAAGCTGTAAAAACTTCCAAATCTGTTAATTCTGTTATGTTTATTGTGCATGTTAAGATGCTACATAAGAAGTGATTTTAAAAACACAAATTGTATAAATAGCATTGCAATTGCTTTGAATTGCAGGCTGCAGTCATCTCCTGCTGTAATCAATGACAAAAATCAAGGACCTCAGCAGCTGCAGGTCACCTACCAGACCAAAATTTGGGCTTCTCATCACTGTATGGAAATACCCAAACCCTTGCTGAAAACTCAAGCAATTCATCTCTTTATGTATCTTTATAGATCAATTCTTTAGTATCAGGAAAGTCCCATATAATATTCTGAACAAAGTCCCGCACAAAAGGTGGAGACAGATTTTTTGTTTTGTTCTTACTTAAGCAAATATTCCTTTTATGGGTGAAATGTACTTAAATGGTTTAAAAAACATGTTGGTTTTACCAAAAAAAGACCTAAAACCAGTAAATCTGTAAAACAAAACATTATTTAATACTCTTATTAACTGCAGTTTGCTTAATTGCAATATTTAAGCCATGAGTACATCTCAAATTGTCAGATGCATTTAATTGAAATACTACCCCTAGAGCTAAACACTGGGTGTTTATTATAAGCTACATGCTATTCATGATTAGCTAACTGCCTCCTTTCCATGGAAAATCCCACAGAAAAAACAAGGGGAATGTAAGGGAACAAAACTACAGTATGGGGTGGGGGGAAGGGGAGGTGTTTCCTTCAGAGGGGTTGGGATTTTGACTGGGTTTGGTTTGGGTTTTGTCATTCTACATTTAACCAAGAGGTCTTTGCTCCTTTTTGTCCTCTCATATCTCCAGAAGTTATGTCTTCATGTAAAAAATGAAGGAACATTCTTCTCTTCTTAATTCTCCTCACCCTTCCTCCATGTCCAAAATCATATATACACTCCTCAAGACATCATCTACAAAATGCTAAGTCCACATAAATTCATAAAAAACATTTACTTAAGAGCAAACACAATATACAAACTGGAAAACATCTACAGCACCTGCACACAATTCAGACAGAAACTACTTTGATTTGTCCTGATATTAATTTGCAAGCGCAGCACAGAATTAAGAGCACAAGCACAGAAGTCAAAACTAAAACTCTCATTGTATGTAAAGATCTAAAAGAAAACTATGTTCCTTGGGAGAAAACAAAGTAAAGTGAGTGTATAAAAATAACAGGTATTTTGATAACTGGCTGCCTAACAAAAGACTGTATACTGATGAAAACAACTTCCAACAAATTGCTGTTCCAAAAAAAAAATAAGACCATATGTTCACCCAAAAAAGGGGAAATCCCCAAACAGACAGACAAACAAAATGCCTTTTAATGATTTGTATTTTTTCCTCTTGGTAGTCTGTAAGGAAAATCAGAACAGTAAAATTAATACATGCATGAAATACACAGCTGAAAAGCTGAATAACCCAGTAATATATATTTGGTTAATTTGACTTTTTGTTATTTGCTTTAAGATCTCTACCACAAAGTTCTACTCCACATATTTTTGCTAGCAACAATCTCCACCAGAATTAGTGTTTCTCAAGCAGCAAGTGTAGCATACACCACAATCTCAATGAGAGAGGCAATTAACAACTGCTGCAAAAATAATTATATATAAAGATGGTTTGAAAGACAATACTCTATCTAAAATGACCTCGCTGTATTCACAGCACTGATAAAACAGTTTTCCTTTAAAAAATGCTGCTTTTTTTATTCATCAAAAGAGAAAAGCCCCAAGGTCACCTGTCAATAACAGAACAAACCCTCAGTAAATCACAGTGCTTCACAAATAAATTCCTCATCAGTAATTAAAACCAGGCCTCTCTGGCCCTGTGTTATCAGCTCATCAAATTCATTGCTCATCTAGAATAACAGATCCACATCTGCAGTCATTACAGCATGCCAGATAAATCAATCCTCTCAATGATGCTTTGAGCCATCTCTGCTCCCTTTTAACCAGCCCGATATTTATTTCCCCCTGACACTTCTGACATTCTATTTACTGTAGGCAAATGGAACTCATACGGCACCTTGTAATGGCTTTACCAAACCCCATTGTGGGGCATATCTTCCAAGACTGATGGGTGCAATAAACAAGGTTTTATGGTGTAAGTGTGAGCTTCCAACTTCTTTTTTTCCAGGAATTTGACTTCTGCAGTGAAGATGGTTTATTACATTTGATTGCAGGTGGAAAAAGCTATATCCACTTTGAGACCTGTCAGCTAAAAGCAAGCAGGAAACTTTTGAAATAATATTATTTTTGTAATTTTATTTTCTCATTGATAACAATACAGAATAAAGCATCTCCCTGTCAGGACTTAGAAAGCAAGGCCATAATTTATCATTCCACCTCCGCCCTCCCTCCCACCAAATCAAACACAGGTCTCCTCTGTAAACTTCCAAAAGGTACAGCAGCAATATATAATCACCACATATGTACAAAGTCCACCCCAAACCCACCCCAGCATTGCTGTTTACACTCAAATGTGAAGTATGTGTGGTTAAGTACGTACACACACATTGACAGATGAGCTCAACCATCCTTCTGTGGCATCCGAGCCCAGCAAAAATCACAGGTTTCTTACATTTACTGCACAAAGCCAAACTTTCACTGTTCTGTGCATTCTCCAGGAACGAGCGTCAGACTGTTGGGTTCAAAACGAGAACACAAATTGTTTCCTTAAGAATGAAACAAACAGCACAAGAATCACTTTCCAGCATAAATTCTGACTGTTTGTACACTATCACAGCTGCTCTATTTAAGGAAATTGAGCAAAAATCTGTTTAAATGAAAAGAAAAAGCATTCCTAGAAGGCGAAATTCTCCCAGAATACAACATGTGTTAACAGCTCTGAGGAGTTCAGCGATTTCCAGGAGCTGAGCAGAGCAGACACCCCGGCTCCCTGGTGCTCCACTCACATGGGCACTCCCAGGAGGTGCCTCCAAGCATCTCCACCCATCCAGGAGCCCAGTTTTGTCCCAGAAATCCGGAGTGCCTGTGCTCTGAAGAATGATGCCATAATTCAGTGTATAAGCTGACTACAAACCCCAATTTGTGGTGCAGGAGAGAAGGCAGAGCAGGCCAGCTCCCCCCAGCCAAGGCCCCGCACCGGGATCCGGTCGCTGCACGCGGTCCGGCTTGGGAACGAGCAGGGCTCCCCATCACGCCTCTCATTATGCTTGGCTCCAAATTAACTTGCATTAAATTACTGTCATGGTGCTAGAGGATCCCTCCTTTAGCATATATTAAATTTTATTGCTGTGTGTCAGCGGTGCCTCGCTGACAGCAACACGAAAAGGCTGCTAAAAGTCCTTTTTGGGAACAAAAACACCGCTCGAACCTAAAGGAGGCTATGAATTCTCAGATCCTCTTTCCAACACTGATTCAAAAGTGACAGGATATAGTCTTTTCCTTAATGAAAAATCTATATTTATCACTCTATTGTTCTTGTGTACTGATCCTACTGCTCTCTAAGGCCAAAGTTTGAATATATTGGATTTTGAAATAATAGCCCAAGGCTCCGAGATGCTAGGTCATGATACATAAATGATGAGAGGGTTGTTCCCTATTTCTCTGCTTCTTACCACAAAAACAAAACACAAATTCCAGGGTGAAAATCTTCAGAAGTCTACATTATGTGCAAAGTGCAAATTATATGGGAGATTCACAGAACTATAAATGATAAAATCAGACTATATTGAGAAAGATGATCTGCTTGTTGTAGGAATGAACCAGTAATTTGTTGCTTTAATATCATGAAGTGAAATCCTATTTTTACATAACCATAGATGTGACAAGCTCAATTTGTTTGGATTTTTTTAATCTTAATTCCAATTGAGTTTGCATATAAATGTTTGAAAAGATAAATTAATTTAGGATAAAGACCCAGTGACTTCATTTACTATCTGTTATACTTCACACTTTGATTCTTAAATATAACAGGGGTTGAAAAAGAAGAAACCCCCAGCTACAGACTGTTGGTACTAGAATAAAGAAATAAAAAATCTCGTATTTTTTTTCCTAGAGCAAAATTTAAGACTGCTGTTATGATGAAAACTTGAAGGGGAGAATCTGAAAGTATTTTTCACCTTCATCCCATAATAAAATAGAGTTACTGTTACACAGATCTGTGTAAAGCTGCACCTTCCATGCCCCTGTATTTTCAGGGGATGAGGAAGAGTTGCCTCTCCAGATTTTGTTCCTCACGTGTCCAACTTCCCTTTGACCCTGAGTGACTCTGGCTGAAGTTTTCCAAACCAGCCACTGAAATCCTCATCCTGCCCCAGTAACCAACGCAGTTTCAGGGCACCCTGGGGATGTCTGCTCTTCGTGCTTTTTGCCAATTACCTGAAAATCAAGATCTGAGATTCATAAACCACTGGAGCAGTTTAACAACCAGTACCCAGGAGAATTAACACCCCAGGGAATTCCTGAGATTACCACAACACTAAGTGCCATAGAAATGCAAATAAAACTTAGTTATGATTAATGAACATTTTTAAGAAGTTTAATTTATATCATGAATTATATATATACAGTATAAATACAGTGCATATACAGAAAAAAAATAAAATTCTCATGCAACAATCCATACCGTATCATTTGGTCCAGGCATAGTACATTCCTGGCAATTTTTACTTGTTACAAATGCTTTGATTTCCAGAATCAAATGCAACTTCAGTTCTGCAAACCTTCCATGAGTCTCCTTCCACAGCATCAAGTGAGATGGATTCAAACCAAACCAAAGCAGCCCTTCCTGCCAGACACAGCACTTGTGTCCAAGGGCTCCAAGCAGGAATGGAGCCTCCTCCTGCCTGCCCAGCTGAGCAGAGACCCCAGGCTGTTCACTCCAGAAATATCCAAACCTCCTTCCCACCACTCTCCTGGGGCTGCTGCTCTACTCAAAGACTTTTGGAATATAATCCTTTTATATCACCTATACTCATGCCTTATTCTCTCCAACTGTCTGCAGTAAAAGTTCTAAGAAAGTTCTAATAAGTTCTAGGAAACTTATTTAAAATATGCTATAGGGAAAGGCTCTTCCCTTTAAAGTTTATATTTTGCCCTATAAAAAAAATTATTCCATTCTTAAACATTCATTTTTAACATCTAAACTGAGCTGAGCAACCTTCCAGCCCAAAAAAAGTGTATTATGGAATACATACCTTACTTTTCTAGATTATTACCTGTATATTATATATTATACATAGACATGCAGAGTGATTGCTTAGTTTGGTGTTTTTAATTAACTTTAATTGCTTACCCAAGATCACATGTTCAATGCTCCTGGATACCTTTGCTCCCATTCCTTCATTTTTCCCCTGACAGCTTCCAAGATGAAAGTGCCCCTTGAACCTACAGCCACATACCAATGTTTTCTTAGTTCCAAACACTTTCCCCAATAATTTCTAACGATCTCTTGTTAGGAATCAAGCTGTTCATGTTAGGAAGTGCTAGAACAAGTAATGTGTATATACTTATATTTACAATCAGGCTGCCTGTACAGGATTAGAGACACGAGTCTGATCTCAAAGGTACAGAGACAAGATCCACTTGTGATATGTCTAATATTAATATTTTCTGAATAAAAGTAACTACATAAAGAGCCCTCAGGCAATCTGTTTATATTTAAATGCATCCAGAACTGATGTGTCCCATTACTATTTCATCCTATTTGCTGGCAGAGGGTTGAAGCTTAGCAGCCAAGTAAAAAGAAGACAAGTATACCAGCACATTTCATAAAGGGAGATACAGCTTAGGCACCCTCACTCCCCCCTAAACTATTGCTCTGTCCACTGCCAAAATGAGACATTAATGTCCTGAGAAAGTAATAACAATATTAAATAGCATCTGTACATACAGAAGTGTACCAACTGCAAAACTGCCCAAAGAAGCCACTTGAAAAATATGGGATTAGCCCTTCCCCAGTCCTGCTCTCCATAATATGTGGCTGACAAGGAGTTGTCAGCACCAAAGCCTACAGAAATCAGAACAATTCCTAGAAAACTATTAACCCACATGTCTGTACAGCCCTGAAATCCCAACTTCACCTTTTTACACTTCACTAATTATTTTAATGACTGCTTATTTCTCCTGACTCTCAAAACATGCATAATATGATCAAGAGAGGTCACCCTGGCAGAACACACACTCCAAGGGTAACCTATGTACAGCCTCCGCAATTTCAAGGGGGATGCACATCCCCAATATTCCCACTGGTTTTTCCACGCACTTTCCCACAACACTTTCATAAAGCTGCAATTTGAAAACCATTGCACATCCCAGCTTGAACAACACTGAGTCATGGACAGCTAATCACAGGTCCATGCTAAAGAAAGCTGACCTCTTTCGTGTTTGTGAGTCAGCAAAAGTACAAGCTCAGCAATTCCTGAAAAACCAAGATCAAGATTATAACTTTTAAGACACAGTAGAGCTATGGAAATATATTAACCTGACCACACAAGTATGCTCAGTGTGTCATTTCACACTGGTGCACTATTAGGCTCTGAAAGAGATGAACAGTGGGCATCCCACTGCTGTGGAAAGCAGGGGCTGCTGCTCTGTTTATCAAACTGGAGTTTCACCCCTTGGGTGAAGAAAGATCTTCACATTATTCTTGTGAAGTCAAGGAAACCTGACCAACATGGCTTTATTCCCTATTACCCACAATTCCAGAAACTGTGCATCATATAATGTACATTGACAGTCTGGAGCCTTGAATATTCAAATATTCTACTACTTCCCAGTATTTGCCAAAACCTCAGCCCAATGACAGAATTATGTGTTTCTTCAAAAATATTCAATTATCCCAACCCACAATAAGACCACAGAAAGGAATTCATTTGGATTTCTAGAGTGAATTAAGTCGAAATTAGCAGACAAATCAATAGCTAAGAACACTCCTCTGTAAGAACTCTCACTGCTCCTAAATGTCAGTTGGCTTAGACCTTACCACTGATACAGAACTTGCTTAAAGGTCATGCTAGTGAAGGGCATAACACTTCTGTGTTTTGTGTAATAATTGGCTTTAATATGCAACTTGAACTGGATTCATACTGAAATAGCCTTTATCTTAACTGGATTATTATAAGAGAAAAAAAATCAAAGCTAAATAAGAAAAAGTAAGTAGGAGGTATTAACTTTCCTTCCTTTTACTTGGGTATAATCCTTTCTTTCATAAAGTACAAGACCAGTAAGTTACTGGAGTAATTGAAACATTCATCTCCATTTCTCTCAACATGCCATGCACAGGTGGTTAGCAGAGAGGTGAAGATTGGCTTAAAATCTCTCACATTTAGAAGAGTTCACAATTTGTGTTAAGAAAGGCCACTGGGTATTTTAGCAACCATCATCCATCTCAGCACAGGGAACTGGTCACTGTACAAACCCAGCACTCCACCAACCAAGAGGAAGAACCCATGGGAGTAAACTAAAATGACTTAATACTTTCTGAACACAAAGAAAAATCATGAGATGGCTCCACTACTGTACCTATCAATTGTGAAGTCTTAGAAGAATTCTTTCCAGTTCAACTTCTTGCGAGACCAACTTAATTCATAAAACAATTGGCTATCTACCACCTGTTCTCACATGCCATTACTCGGTGAAAACTGCCCAGTAGAGAGATAAGGAAAACATCTGAATGAGCAGCTGGGTGAGATAAGCTCTGAGCATGTGCACACACAAAAAAGAAAAAGCTGAGTCCTCACTACAGATCACCTTCTTCCAACCTGCCTGTGCCTGAGCGCTGGGAAATGCAGCCTACATGTGACAAGAATTTTCAGATTCCTCGTTGCTGCTAAAACCACCTACAAAGGTATCTCAGCAGGTGCCCATCTGAGACAGCCTGACCTCAGCAGCACTGTCCTGGCAGAGCCAACAGCTCGGCCCAAAGCCACCAGGGTTAGGAGACCCAGGCACAGAAAGAACGGCAGCTGGATGCTGGCCAGCGCTCCCTCACTGACTTATCGCACACCAAAAACAAAGCCTCTATTTTTATCTCCTACTCTGATGAGTATCTGGATCCAGCCAAGCTAAAAGAAACAAAAGAAAGTAGTCTAGGATTATTTGCTCCTTAATTATCATAGAATCCCCTACCCACAGAAGAAACCACTTCTGCTCAAAGCCCTCGCTGCAGTTTAAATCCCTGATGACTCCCAGAACCTTTTCATCCAGTAAGAAATCTCATCTTCTTTTTGAGTCTTCTATAATTCTGACAAAATATACTTACACCTTGTGTACTGCAGTTACTTAAACAAATGTTCTTGCACAAATACTTTGTGCAAGAATCTTCAACAAGGTCTTCTCTTTTTTTTTTTTCCTTTTGAGAAGAATTTGGGGGGATAATGATGAACATACACACAGAGATAGATGTGAACTGATTTAATTCAATCCTGTTGCTGGAAGGTACAGAAAGAAATGCAGCCTCTCCATCCATGAAGTGTTTATGAAAACATTCCACCAGCAATTTACGTCTGTGTCAGACAAATGGAAGCAGTGTCAGAACTTGAATCCTTTATGTTGAACCATCCAAAAATAACAGAAAAGCCAGATTATCTGCCTCAGTCCGCATTTTAATTGCTTTCAAATTTTATTTGTGTGAGGTTTTTTATCCTTCTTAAATCCCTGTGACATACACCTAAGCGCTAACAAAAATATTATTTTGACATCATTGCTTTTGAGTGCTCTTGGGGGATGGCCACCCCTGTAAAGCTGTTTCACACCTTCCTGGAGAAGTTAAGCTCCTCAGATTGTATCAGTAAAGCCCTGTCTGACACACACAGGAGCACAAACTCCACACACAGGCAGAGAAGCTGAGGCTCTATAAAAAATGAAGCAGATGTATAAAATATTTTAGGGAGTGTGGAACCTACTGGTTATCTATATAAAGTATCCCATGAATTCATATATTCTCAGGCATGAATACTTCCACACATGTTTATACAGGAATTAATACAGTCTCATATAGGAATACCTGACACTTCAATTAGTCTCTAGAATATTCTCATTTTTTGGCATACTCACATATAGAAAGTACAGCAAAATCTGAGTAAAGGGAAAATGAGCAATGCATTACCAAACTCTCAGGGCTATCAGCTGGTATGAGTTAATTTGTTACACTTTTATCAAGAGCAGTAACACACATATTTGGACCCACTGTGGGAAAGTGCCTTAAGCAGGAGGATTTGCTTATAAAGGCAGAACTTAGAAAAAACAGAATTTGCTTCTGGAATAGGAAACATAGAAACACAGCAAACTGGGCTGTAAGCTCTTGGAGAGGTCAGGGCATGACCATTTCACATAAATTATATTTTAAGCATAATTATCATCAGCTAAACATCTAAATTTAAGGTTTTCACTCAAAGGGTAACACCCCAAACTAGGCACAGGACACATCCAAAGAGATGAACATTCTCTTTACTTGGGCACTTGCATTTTTATATTAAAAGGCACAGCTTTTAGTTTCTTAACCTGCAGTTAAGTATTCAAAAAAGAAAAACTGAGATATGTGAAGTATTTAACAGGCTTGGGATATCTACCAGTACAATGACAACCAGTTTTATAAAAAACAAACTACAAATAAACATATTCTGTCTTTCAAACCATTCCATTAGTGAAATCAAATACAGAGACACTTGCACTACCTTGTTTATGGAAGTGAAAGTACTAAGTTGATAATAACAATAATAATATAGAATTTAAAGTTAATATGGAAAATTATGGGCAAAGATAAGACAGAAGAATTATCCTCTTATGAAAAATAGCACTAAAACAGGACTAGAAATAGCACAGCAAGCCTTTATTATTGCTTTTTGAACACATACACAGATTTATCTTGTACCGCTATAGTACTTTCAGCAGTTTCATTGTCAGGTCCCATTTTCTGCTTCCTCCGTTCTCCCCTTCTCCTGATTCAAAACCATCCCTTTAACACATCATTCCTAATTAGATGATTAGTGCTTGGAAGGGCAGGAGATAAGTCATTTGCATAATTTAATCATAAAAAGAAGTTAAAGATACAGATTTTGCTGTTCGTTTGTACAATTATCTTCACCAGCCTGGGGGGCTGAGATATTAATGTGATTAAACAGTATTTCTGCAAACAGGCAACTGTGTGTCCTCTATTAAAGCAGAGCTGGAGGCAAATGAAAAATTAATTTTAGAAGACAATCAATTTTATTCTACATGACTGTAATAAATAACAGCCCATCTGCAGACAAGTCATTAGGCCCTGGGAGGCTACACGTGTCACAAAGTCTAAATGACACACAAGGCCAAATTTTCCACCAAAACCAGAGAGAATAAATAGTCCACCAATGGCCATTCCTGTTCAGGGAGTGCAAAGGATCTCCCAGAAAAGTCAGGTGCATGTGGGAAGTTCTAAGCACCAACCAGCCTTTAGGTTGGTACAGTATTCAGAAATACAGCACTTGTGGTTTGCCCTTCACCAGGTTTGCAGTCTGTTCTGAATTCTACCTGCAAGAATAAATCCAGATTTGGCTACATAGCCAGGATGCTACCTACCATACCATAAACTTTATGAAATGTACATGCTAATTAAATACATAATAATTATCAGTTTACTACTTGTTAAATTAAGATACGTAATATTATTTTCACTATTCCTTACATGCAGTTACTTCCACTTAGAATATTAAGATCTCCTCCCCAATTAAAAATAAACAAGACAGTCTCAAATATATGAAATATGATTATGCTCAAATTAAGTATTTCTGAGTATCAGCAATGTACAATATATTGACAGCAACAAGTTTATAATACTCACTCTACTGAAAATGTTTTCTATTTATCACCATTGGTAAACACTTCTCTCAATGGAAGAAGTGAAATATTCCTATATACCCTGTGCTCCCTGATTCTTGACAAGTGTTTACCAGGCAATGCAAGTAAACATTTATTGACTCTCACTACTCCTAGCCTGTGCAGTGCTTTTCATCACAAAAATGCAAATACAAGAATTCTTTACTGGAATGGTTTGGGGTTCCACTGTGTAGTTCCTCTATGTTCATTTTCTGTATGAGCATAAGGACTTTATGAATAAAAATTATCCAAATATGAGAGTAGCTAAATATGTAGGGGATACAATTGTTTTCCCCAGGATAATTTCATTATTCCACTTCCAAATTTACACGAAATGTTTCCTGATGTGGACCAAAGTAATTTACAGATGAAGCCATGGATATGCACTGAGATTGGATGCTTTTCTATGCTGGCAATCCAAAATCACTGAAATCAATTGGAAGCCTCTGGTTCTACAAGGGTTCCACTGCAGAATTTCACCTGCAAAGAGCAAAAGCACAAAGCAAACTCCTCCTTCATCAGAGATCCAAAGCCTTTTTGTTCACTCAGCCTCCTCTGTAGTCTTGCACAGAAAGCAATGGTTGGTTCAGGACATTATGAACAACAGCAGAAAGAGGAACTTTCCAATTTTCCCCACAGTCATAAAACAAAACTAAGCAATTAACCTGAGCACTTAAATAAAAATGCTCTTTGCCCCTCTACTACCTGTAAATTTGTTTACTGTCACTCAAATTCTCATAGCACTAGACACCAAAGGGGATTATTCTGGAAACAATCTGACATCATCAAATCAACTATTTCATGTGGATAAGATGCTAAAAAGAGCTTCTAACCAAAGAGCAGAAGAGCAAACAGCAGCATCAAAGACCCCCATGAACAAACAAACAAACACTGACATCAAAATAGGGTCAAGAACATCTGAAACTTTTTGAGCTTAAATAACACCTGTGAAACTTGAAAGACAACTCAGTGATCAACACAACAAATGAAACCTGTGAGAGGGGTCTGCTGTCTGTGTGTTTAGTTATTGTGTTGGTTTTGTCAATAACAATCTAGGTGATGGGGAAAGATGAGCCTGTACCTGAGCTTCAGCTGTACCTGAAGATGTCAAAGAGAAAAACTGTGACAGCAAAGGATGGGGGGAAATGATCAAAACAGGCACGTTCAGACCCCACCACCACACAGGATTGAACTGAAATGCAGTGCTGGGAGAATAAGCCCCTCATCTACCTGGCTTACATGGGAGAGTAAGCAGCACAGATGCACATCCCTGCCAGGCATTTAACTTCCTGCTAATAGCCAAGTTTAAAAACAAACAAACACCAAAAATTCGGAGTTTATGCTAGCAGAAACTTCACACAAATTAATAAAAACAGCTCTTATGAAGAGTTTCTATTTAGATCAGAATACATCAACGTTAAGAACTCAGTCACTCAACTGACCTTCACTCAGCAAACATGAGTTCTTAAAAATGTCTTTCAAATGCCATACTCTGAAATACTCTATCACAGTCACTGCATTACTCAGAAAAGATGACCACAACAAATATATCACCAATAGTTTTTTGTTTTGCTTCCACACCAACGTGAATACAGATTCTCTCCTTTCAGGATGAATAACTAAGGTGCAACAGTTTATTAAGAGGGCTGCTGCTTGCAGGGTGGGAGAGGCACACACAAATTTTGAAGAAAGTATATTAAAAAGGGCGAGATCAGGGGATGATCAGAAACCTTGCAGTTTAACACGCAAGAGAAAAGTAGTTCATGAAACTGCAAGACAGAAATGCTCTTAAGTTCCAGCAGGAAGAAACAGATTTGTTAGAATGAAAAATTAGTTGTGAAACAAAACAGAGCAGAAAGTAACAGTGGTTCTGCTTTTGAGCTAAGAAATCTCTGTTCATACAAAAGCAGCATCAATTAATGCTCTTTAGCACTGCTGACCATCAGAGTGAGCAAGGTTTGCAGCACTTCCCAGCAATAACTTGGCCAAACCCTTCCTGAGGGCTCCTAGAAGATGCACCCTGGCAGCAGAAGCTGAGAGCAGCACACAGCACCCACCTGGACTGCAGCAGGGAGCAAAAGGTGCAGACAGCCTGTACTGAGCTCTCTGCAAACAGTCAAAGCAGCCCTGCAGCATTAAAAATGATTTTGTAATGACAGGATGCTCAACTCCAGGTATTTTGATAGGTCACCCATCAGATACCTGAATTGCCATATTAAAAAAAAAAAAAAAATAAAGCCTTCCAAGCCAAAATACTCCCCAAACCTACAAATACATCTTTCAGCACCAAGCTTATGCACCAGAAGGAACAGAACACCGAGTTCATTACCTTGGGTCCTGTTTCAGTATCCACATTCTGTTCTTGTCTAGCTGCCAGCATTTTACTACCTTGCACTGTTCCAGTTTTCTATTGTTGGGTTTGAGGGGTTTTTTGTGTTTGGGGGAGGGGTTTTGGTTTTTCTTGTTTAGACATGTATTTTAAGTGTCATTGGAAAGACCTGACATTTTTCCTACAATTTTTCAGTATTATCTCAGCAACTCTTTAGAAAATTGCCCTCCTTCAGCACACAACAACATAAAAGTACAAGGAGGAGAGGAGGCAGCTGCAGACACCTGCAGCAGCAGAGAGAGATGCCTTCATCAGCCTCACAAAAAAACAACAGAGATAACATTTCACAGACACAGGACATTCACTGATTAGCTGTTATCAAAACAGTCTATTAGCCAGCACGTAAAACTTGCACTAGGCAAAAACAACTGCTACACATGTAAGAAAAAGCATAATGTACAGTATTTTAAATATACTGATCAGAGGTTCCAAATGCAGCTCAAAATAATTTTTCTCTCAACTAGCTTTATCTTCTTAATTAGCAACTCTTAAATTACTGTAACATGCAAGTAACTAAATCCCCCTACTGGCACAACGTCTGTGCCAGGAGCTCTCTCACAGCCACTTTTTTTTTTTAATTACAAATATACAAAAATTCTTCTCTGGGGGCAGTGGGGAATAAGACAAGTCAGCTCCTCAGCACACACACAGGATTTCAGGAGATCACTGGAGAGACAGAGATGGCACAATGTGAGGATGACAGGGACAAACCCAGCAGCAGAGTGACTCCTGAGCAGGGCACTGACCCCCACTCCCAACTCCCACAGAATCCAGCCATCTCAATAAATGCCAACAAAACCTTCTTGCCACAACACAGTTATTTCTATTCTGCAAATTGTTTGCCCAGAAAGGCTGAGAATCTCAATCTTTGGAAATATTCAAAATCCAACTGGAGACAGCTCTGGACAACCAGCTCTCTAGCTGATCATGCTCAGACAGAGGAATTGCTCTAGATCACACAATCCCAGGATGGTTTGGGTGGGAAGGACCTTAAAGCCCATCCAGTGCCCCCCCCTGCCATGGGCAGGGACACCTCCCACTGTCCCAGGCTGCTCCCAGCCCTGTCCAGCCTGGCCTTGGACATTCCAGGGATGGGGCAGCCACAGCTTCTCTGGGCACCCTGTGCCAGGGCCTCCCCACCCTCCCAGGGAAGAATCCCTTCCTAATATCCAACCTGCCCCTTTAGGCCCTGCAAGGGGCTCTGAATTCTCCCTGGAGCCTTCTCTTCTCCAGGCTGGACACCCCCAGCTCTCCCAGGCTGGCTCCAGAGCAGAGGGGCTCTCTGTGCCCCCTCTGGATTTGCTCCAGCAGCTCCACATGTGGTGTTGGGGACCCCAGAGCCGGACACAGCACTGCAGCTGGGGTCTGACAGAGCAGGGCACAGAGGAGAACCATCCCCTCAGCCTGCTGGCCACGCTTTTCTGGATGTTCCCCAGGACATGGGGGGTTTCTGGCCTACCACTGCACACTTTTGGGTCACGGTTTGTTTCTCATGCACCAATCCCACCCACATCTCTGCAGTCCAGGGACAGGGACAGCCAGCATCTCAAGAGAGATCCTGTGATTCTCTGCAACATGTTAGGTTTGGAACTGTAGACACACTGTTAAATGATTTTTATGTACTTTTTAAAATCAAATGTTCTGGTTTAATTCTACTGTCCATTCAGGCTTGAAAACAGGAGAGAAAAATGACTCTGTGTTCTGCTGATTTGAAGTACCACAAGGATATCCCACATCCCAGGTTAAAAGTTCTTTGCACAGACTGGACAGAAATAAAATTACATGCTGAGAATGTTACTCACCGACATGGCTATGAGAAGTATAAAAAAAACCATAAAGTCTTTTATTAAGGACACTAAGATAGCCCACACAGCCCTGTAAGTTTATTTAGCAATTTTAGTTCATGCCCATAACAAATGCAATTTAAACTAAATTTTTGGATTATTCTAAAGCCTCTCTCTCTCTTTTAAATATGTAATTTCCCAAAAATCAAGGTTGGCTTCCATGGTTGAGAGAGGTGCTTTGAAAAAATCCAAAAATTCAGTTTAAATTGCACCATATGTAATTCCTGTGTATGTAAATATTATAGCAATGAATACGTGTATATCTATATTCACTCCATAAATCCTATATTAAATGTAACTTCCACTTTGATGTACAGGCTAGCTAAAATGTGTTAGCTGATAGAACATGAAAACTCTGATCACAGGAGCCTGGCTGGAAACAACAGTGAGGAAGACTAAAAACAGTGAATGCAAAATGCTGCTGAGAAACAGCACTGAGATGCCTCCAGCAAAAAATCAGGGCTACCTCTGCTCTAAATCCTGTGGTCCCAGCAGAGACAGAAAGGAGGAGGAGGTGGCATTCCCAGGAGGAAGCACAACCCCCTGGCACGAAGCTCCTTCTGTCTGAGCACAGGAAACCCTCCAGCCTCACAAGCTGCTGAGATGCACCAGGTTGAGTCTTCAACAGAACAACTGCAAGTGCACTGATGATGCACAACATGCTCCATTTCAGTGCCTTTTAGTCATAGGCTACACCTCCTTTTAGACCAAATGAATAGGTAACACCTTGATTATAAAAACATACTTGTCACCCAAAGCCCCTGCAGTAATTTTTCCTGTGTTTTATAAAAGTAACAAACAAAAAAAAAAAAAAAAACTAAAATCATTACAGGAGATGACCTCAAAATTCTAGGTCCACCCTACGCTTCGTAGGTCACACACAACTAAAGCCAGTGTTAAGGGCAACTGAACTATTGGACTGAAATGGAAAAAATACTGCAAAATATTTATGATTTTCACCTGATTCACTGATATGATACACCACAGAAGGTAACCAGCTCAAGGAGGACAGAAAACTAGTTAAATTGCTGTGAAAAATCTAAGGAACATACATTAAGGATCTTGTCAATATTTCCATTCCTATTGTATATAATAAAATACATTTCAATACTTTGGTGACTATATCCTAAATCCTTAACTAATACTGTCACTGGAAACCTTCAATTAATGACAATATTAATGGAGCTTTATGTAGCATAGATAATAGTGCACATGCATAATAGAGCAAGATACCTCAAGTTTTACACATTACTAGTAAAAAGCCCATTAATAAAGAATAATCCAATAAAAGCTCTGTTTGTCGTGGCATTACCATACTTTTTAGTGTAAGAAGAAAGAGTCTCCTTCTTAAATAACTACTAAATGCTTTGGGGTTCTAACATATTGCATAAAGCTGTAATGGTTATAACTGTTAATCCAATACACCTTTTATACAAACCCATAAACACGCGAGTGGAAAAATAGCACAGATGTTCATCTCTAATGCAATTTCCATTCAATTTCCTAAGTGCAGTCCCTGTGTGCAAACTAGCTTAACGTTATGTTTAGCTTGCAAATTCTTTTAATAAATAATGAATGCAATAAAACTGGTAGATCAATGGCAAGCTGAGAAATCATAAAAAAGCCTTTTGTGCTCATGCTGTTGCCGATTTCAAACTTTAATCCAGCTACAGATCAATACTACTTTTTCTTTTTAACCCATCCCATAGATAGCAGGCAGAGTGGATGTAGGTTAAATGCCAGTACCAGATATCAATTTCCAGAAACTTGATAACATCAGACACAATTGCAATCGAACATTTTATACCTTCTTGTAGGAACAATATACACTGCTAAACATCACACTGTACAGTAATAAAGGCAGCACATTAATTGGGTCTGGTTCTTACTTTTTGCAGAAGTGGTATTTGAGAGCGAGTCCAGAAAGGCTCTGCCATAATCTATTTTAATGAGCAAAATGGGCTCAGCAGGTCAAGATGTACTGACAAGGAAACACAATCTCCCCACGCCTGCCAGTGACAATAAACTTTATACACACACACAAAACAACAACATGGCTGTGCTACCAAAAATTAAAGGCCAGCAAACAAATTTGAGCTTTACAGGGCTGGGATATTGGAACCTTCTGGGGCAGGTATCAAAGCACATGAGTTAATAGGTATGGGAGTTTCTTACAGGTTGTACAAGAGAGGGAGAGGGGAGACCCTATTACTGAGTCACTCTGGATAACCCTGTTTTACCAAGAGGGAACAAAGATCAAAAGCATGTAGCCCCGAGGGACAATTCCAGTATCAAGCAGGATAAATCTAAATCACTAAGAATCATTGCTAACTAACAAAGTCGTGCTTGGGAACGCAGGTTTAATCAGAACATATAAAAACCTGCCTTGCCTTCCACCAAAGGAACACATCACAGACAGCAATAACTCTGCAGTGGCCTCATTATGTTTGGGTTTGCTGTTAGTACTGTGGAAGTAAATAATCATTAAAATTATGCATTTCCATACACCTCCAGGTTTTATTACGCTGATAATCACATGTAGAACTTACAAAAGAAACTCAATGGAAACTTCCTATGTATTTTAAAGTAAGGATTTGGATAGCTTTGTTTGTAACTTCAGAAAATTCGTAATTATCATCTCCGGAAAAGGCACAAATGAGATTAAAGATCCTGCATTCAGCAAGTACAAGATCAGACCCAAAAACACAGTAAACACAATTCTTTCAAACACAGGTTTTCAGTAAATAGGTCCCATCTCTGACCAGAAGGGCTCAGATCCTCAAAACATTTTTAAGTTCTTCACCCCTGTTCTGGCAAACAGCCTCCGGCATGAACGGGAGGTTCACTTCAGCAAAGTCAAAGCAGGGACTTTACAGCCCAGATTTCAACACCTTTCTAATATTGATCCTGACAAAGAGCCCTTACAAAATGTCAATTCCAGCCTGCAAGCAGTAAAATAAACAAGACAATTCTTTAAAACATCTCCCAAAGTTCATCTGAAAGATCTCCTGCAAAATTACTAAGGTAGGTAGATACTAGTTTCTCACTCTAAGGCCACTGCCACACAACAAAATTTTATAATTCACTGGGGTTTGCAGTGCTCCTCAGTCCTCCCAAAGTTGCTTTTCCCTGCCTTAAAAGCAATGCCCAAACAGAGTGTGCAGCCACAGCCCCAGCGTGAGAAGAATTCCCCATCCCCAGAGCTGGTCCCTTCTGGAGGCTCTCGGACTATAATGCTATTGCCACACATTGATATATTGGTGAGAGAAAGGCAAATATAACAATGCTAAAGCTTAAACTCATTTGAATAAACTGTGAATTTCTATTACATATATTGTTTCCTTTATCAAATTGGAACTACTGGAGCAAGAATACCAAGAATGCCAACATAAATCTAGATCTGTTACAGCCAGTTTCTCCAATTTATTCTCAGGAGCCTTAACGACAAAAAGTCAAAGTTCTTCTGTTTGGCGGAAAGATTACAAAAAGGAACATTCCCGATAATTTTTTAAAATTAAAGCATCACAGAAAGAAATCAGGTTTAACAAAACCATTGCACAAGATATTATTTTATCCTCTGAAGAAAAAAACAAAGATGACCACGAGTGGTTTAGTAAACACTAAGGAAAAAAAGCCACTAAAAGCTGAGCGTAGCCTACGTGGGAAATAGAGCTTCATTATTCATGGCAGAGCACTTTCCACTCTGTGCAATCTTTTCCAGAATTTAAAACCTTTGCACAAAGACACAGTCCAGCCTCTTGTATGATTTGCGTTCCACAGGTTCTGCTCCAAGGTAATGGATACCAGACTGAAGGGATCTGAAATTAACTGTGATCAACAACTTCTCTAACAGATCTGACCCTCAATGGTGAGCAGTAGCAGAAACATAATAAACAAGTATTTTAAAGCTTACAGATGTTCAAGCCAGACATATTTAACTTTGAAGAAAATTCGTAATGAGTTAAAAAAAATTAAATAAAAAAGAGAAAAAGCCTTACTTCAGCTTGTAATCAATTTGGACACAATGATATTCTATTTATAGCAGTACTTTTAACATGTTCTAGTCTTATATTATTTATTCGTATCATTCCTATTACAATGAAATATTAATGCTGAGAAAGTGGTTACTCTATTAAGGAGCTATCCTATGTTTAGATTTTAATATTGATCTCCACTATTTGGGAATAATTAATCATTCTCTAAGAAACTGCATTTGCCTGACTACATTATAATATCATCAGAAGTTTAGCATCTTGCCCACAATACTGGCGAGATTAAATTTATATTTTGACCTATTCCTAAAGGCAATTTAGTTATTCCAACAGAAGGGGGAAAAGGGGATACCGCCACTTTAAAAGCTTCAATCTCTTTGACATTGCTGGCAGTGTATGGGAACATTAATGCATCTGTCATGATAACAAGCTAAGAATAACATCTAGACATCAAACCGAGCAGAGAATCCATCTGAAGTGATTCATTCAGATCTGTCTCATTGATTTATTAAACACAGGGCAACATCTGCAGCCTCACAGAGCCGCTTGGCGAAATTAATGCAAGATCAATTCAAATGGAAAAAAGTGCAAAAGAGATAAATCAAAACACAATTTGCATGCAGTTCCACAATCAGGCTTATTGGGTGCAAATGCTCAATTTTCCTCCCTAAGCAAATGAGTTTAAATGTTGTTTTATCTTCGTAGAATTGTGTGATTTGAAGTGACAGTGAAGAGTTCTGCAGGTTGAAATGGTGAAAAGAAAAAAAGGAGAAGAAATGCTTGCAAAGACCTTTTGAATATGCAACAAGAATATCATTAATACCTAATTGTTTAGCTTTTTTGTCTTTGCAACAAAAACACAGTATTTTTCAGTTGTAGAAGTCTCAGTAGAAAATTACATATGTATTATGCATATACACATGCAGGAATCATACAAATACTCCATTTTGGAGGAAAAGCATGTTATACTTCAAATGGGGAGCTCTAGTGCTACGAAGAAAGAAGGGAATTTTAATCAAGGGTTCTCCAGATTAGATATGCATCTGATGAAAATATTCAAGTATTTTAGGAGTTTTGAACAAGCACAGACTTTCAAGATGGCCAAAGAGGGATTTTTCCAAAAGCATAATAACCACACTGTTCAAAAAGTGGGAAAATTCCTATCTCCATCTCAAGCACAATCCACTTTGCTAGTGATCCAGAGTTGTTTGAAGTCAGCCTCCTCTCCAAGGAAGAAAAGGAAACTGATAAATTGATCTTCTTTTATTTATTTTAAAATGCTAGCAGCTCCAAAATTCTCAAATTTGGCCAAGTCTGAATGCATGCTAAATAGCCACTTAGAAAAAGAAGTTTATGGACAATCAGATGTCCACATTTCCTATCAATATACAGGAAGCTGTGTGCAGTGCTACATGGCTGGATTGCTTTAATTACAATCTTGACATCAGTCTCCTAATAAAAGACAGAGTGCTGCTGACTATAGGGTAGCTTTTAATAGTCAACATGACTAGACCCTCATTATCTCATAAAATTAAATGTCTGCATTTACTGCTTAAATTCATTTCTAAAGCCTTTTATTGTTTGTGACTAGCCAAAGTAATACAAAATATCAGCTTAACTGGTTACTTTAAATCATAAAAAATACGGCATATACTGAAATGCTATTTTCTGGAAACTATTGTGACTATTCACTGAGTAATCCAGACCAACACTATGCTTTTTCAGTGGCCAGCAGCATCCAAATACAGAACCGTGTAGAAGAGGTTGTGATCATACTCATATAATCCTATTTTTCAGGACTGACATATTTACCATCATAATTATGTTCTTACTGCAGTTTTAAATTTCATTTTTTAAACAAATCCTCCTGATAGTTTTTAGTATTTTAAATGTTATGCTCCCCTACTACATTCAAGCATGTGTCCATTATTTCAGTAATCCTGTAGGGTCTTGCCCATCAGGAGCTGATTTTGTCAGTGTTGTACTCACCTGGAGGTGCAACCTGCAATGAAATGAGCAGTTAGTTTCATTTTACAAACCTTGCTTCCCAACCAGAGTGAGTGGTGCTGGCTAATGACAAACCTTTTATGAACATTCAGTTTACATGTGAATGCAAAATTTAAACAGTACGTGTGAACACACAAAAAAAAATACACAGCTTGAAGCTGCTGGGTCCTGTTACAGAACATAAACACCAAAAAACTTTCACCCATTGGTGTTTCTCTGCAGCTCTTATGAGCCCTGTACACAAAGTCAACCAAAAAAAATGCAATACAATAAACAGGAGAAATAAAATAATTGACGGTTAATTGACGGTTGGCATTCCAATTAAAAAATAACTGGAAGTGCACACTAACATTAGAGATGCTGACTTTTACAAGTCAACTAACAGTGAAAATAATGATATCCAGCACTTCTTACTGCTTTTTCTGGCAGCTCTTCAGTAGTGCTACAGTATTCAAATCCATTTATAAAACCCTACCAATTAAAACAAGTATTTAAAAAGCGATGCACAACATGATGCATTGAAAGTAGTATTTTTAAAAGATGCCTTTTTTTAAGCCTTCACTTTCCAGGCACGGAACTAAATACTGTGGGCATGTCTTTAAACAGTTCTACTGTGTTTGATTTGTATGATAACTTGCACTGCAGTGCTTCTCAGGTCATTTCACAGCAAACAAAAATAATTACATTACTCATGTATTTAACTGTTTTTAACCAATATTCTCTTCAGTAAGCAGGACTGTTCAAGGGGAACAATAATCTGTAAATAAAATGAGGTATTAAGCATGTAATTAGCATGACAGAATACAATTAACATTAAGTTACAATCCTTGAGCAAAGTTTCAGGTGTGCTGGTAACACTCCTCGTGCATTACACCTGAAACCCGGAATACAAAACACTGCAATGAGCAGGTTCTTCGAACCAGTGACACTTTCAGGAGAAATAAATTAAATGTAAAGGGATTTGCCGTTCTTGAACAGGTAAAACGACAACGTTTTCATAGCAGGGTGGGGAGTGCTTGTGCTTAGGCACATTCAACACGTGTGTTTCTCAGCTGAGAGCTCTGCCTCGGCTCACACTCGTCCTAAAGAGCTCCCTCTCACTGTTCTGCTGCTCCTTCAGCCTCAGCAGGGCTCTGCTCCACTGCCTGCTCCTCTCAGAGCATCCCTGGGCTCCTCAACCCACCCTCCCTCTGCCCCCTGCATCACCTAGTCCCTCATCCTATCACGGCCCTAAGGCTTTGTCAAAGAGAGAGGGGAAAAAAAGTTGTGAAATACAACTTTCACACATTTAACGCTTCAGTGTTTTGAGATCTTAAATCACTGGTTGTAAGAGAGCAGAAATCATTAGGTTGCATCTACAGGCTGCATCATCAAATCAGATCCTGTATTTCCCTAATGGAAAACTTTGGCACAGTCACAGAAATTAGTGAGATGTATTTCTTCAACCATCAACTTTCGTGCTACTCGAGCCCCAGAAACATTTCAGAGAAGCACATGCATGTGAAATGGGTTCCTTAATAATCTAATGTATTTGAATAAAATTAATGGAAGTCTCAGACCTTACTTCCAAACCCATCACTTTAATAAAGCCATAGGTGTGATGTCATCGAGATGCCTGACATTGAAATAGGCAGCGGGAGAATGTGCCACAGAAACAAAACAAGAGCAAGAAAAAAAAGCACATTGTTCATATTAACACATCTAGGAATTAAGGGCGTCTCTAAAGCGTCACCTGAAATATAAAACGATTTGAAACAAAGGACATACTGCATTCGAGAAGGGATGCCCGGTCTGCTCCTGCTTCAGCTCCAAGCAGCCAGAGAAGGATCAGGCCCCTAACTGGCACGAAATTAGTTAACTAAGTTGTTATTAAAAAATAAAAACCACGTTCGGTGCTAAGCAGCTCGAACAAAGCCCGAAGTTACCGAACGTGTGCACGCTGCAGGTCGGATACCGCAGCCAAGCGCGCTGAAACGTCTGTAAAGAAAGTTTGCTGCCACAGAAAGCAGCCGCACGCTGACATGGAAATGTTTCTGGGGAAGTCCCTCAGCAACTGCTGAAGCGGGGAATGTCATCTCCCCGCTCCCCGCCTCACACCCTGCCCCACGGCACCAGTGTTCCTGCCGAGCCCCCAGAGGGTTTTGTGTTTATTTAGATCATTATCATTTCTAAAGGCAGCAGCCATGAGGTCACAAACCCGCATTATAACCCCGAGCATGCAGCACCCAGCAGGGCTCCGGGGGCTCGCTGACCGCACCGGGCAGGGCAGGGCCGCGGCCGCTCCGGAGCTGCGGGAGCGGAGCCGCTCCGGGGGCACCGGGACCCGCAGCCCTGCCCGGGCACCCGGCTGGCAGCCGGAGCACAGCCGCGCCTTTCAGCGGCACAAAAAATAACGGAGAAAACTTTAGGGGTTTTTTGTTGATGCCGCTTTTTTTTTAAGGAGTATTTTCGGGAGCTATCGGCTTTCCCTGCTCGGAGAAAAGTTTGGAGAGCGGCGCGCGGAGCCGCTCGGCTGCCCGGCGGTCCCGGCCATCGCGGGGCTGATGGAAGCCGGGAAAGTTTTCGGTGCCGGCACCGCCGCCCCCCAGCCCCGCTCCCCCTCAGCCCCTCGGTGCCCCCCACGCCCCCGCCCCGGCTGCGCTGCCCGCGGGCCG
>VZRZ01001998.1:3697144-3717282 GCA_013398175.1 Climacteris rufus
GCACCTGGGGCGGGGGGCGTGAGGGAGCGAGGGGAGCGCGGCCCTGCGCTCCGCAACTCGGGGCAAAGTTTCGGGGGGCGGCCCCGCTTCGCGGGCTCAGAGCGGGTCCCGCTCCCCGAGCTCATCGGGGCTCCCGCGGCGCTCCCCGGGCTGGGATGGGGTCCCGCTCCCCGGGCCGGGAGGGGCCCCGCGGGCGCTGCCCCGCGCTCGAAGCGAAGGAAGCGGAGGGGAGGCCGGCCTGAGGCCGCCCCCATCCCGTTCGCAGGGCGTTGGAGCGGTGGCTGCGCCCGGGCACGGTCCGGAGCGTTCAAACACCTGCGCCCCGCACGGCCGAAGGGACGGGGAGGGGATGGCGGTGCGAGGCCCGTTTGGTACATCAGACACACCACTTGTCCCTCACGGACCGCGATCGCCCCAACGCGCGGGTGCCCGTGCCCGTGGACAGACGACGGCCCTGGCACAGCGCAGGGGCTGCGCGCCCACAGCCACTGAGTCGGGCCTAAAGCGAGCGCAGCCCCTCCTGGGCCGGGCACACGCGGGACGAGGGCGGTGTGAGACGTGTGTTAGTTTGTGGTCACTCACACGAGGCAAAGCCCATTGCCAGGAGGTCTGGCAAGCAAATGCTCGAAAATTCCAGCCTCGCTGCGGCCTGAGCTGTGGTTTGGGTACCATGGCCTCGGCCCTGGCCTCGGGCAGCCTCCAGAAGCGCCATGCGGCTCCTCTGTGTCCCAACCTCCCGCAGGCCCGGGAGCCGCACTCGCCCTCCACACACACAGTGCTGCGGCTGCACCGCGGCCATGGGCACAAGAACCGCCGAGCCTCGGGGGGGCCTCCTCCCGAACCAGGGCAGCCCAAGGGTGGGCACACACCCAGCACATCCAGGGCGAACCGCCGAGCCTCGGGGGGGCCTCCTCCCGAACCAGGGCAGCCCAAGGGTGGGCACACACCCAGCACATCCAGGGCCTCAGCGCTTCTTTGCATCTTACCCTCTCCCAGTGTTGTATCACACCTTTTCTCCCAGCCTCTTCCCGTTCTTCCTGTGTTTCAACATCCTTCTTTCCTCTTTGTTGCCACTGGTTTTCAATCTTTATCTTTCCTGCTTTCCTAATCCTTTCATTTTTTCACTCCCCTCTTTTTTATTTTTTGTTTTTAGCTTTCTCCTAAGGCATTCAATAAACAAAGCAAGCAGAAGAGAATAAACAAACTTTTCAAGTGGATACCAAGCAAGCAATACCAACAGAGCATTTCAGCTATTTCCATGATTCCTGTGCTGTGTATGCCATCCTCTCCTTCCTTTTGTCAGGCTTGCTTATTTAGGCACCTTTTCTGCAAAGTTTCATGTTTTTGCATTATGAGTAATTCCATTTTAGATAAGGGAAGATGACTGTGTGCTAACTAAATTGCTATATTTGTGAACATAAATGACCTTAAATTGCACTCTGGAGGAACCTCCCCTTCTCCCCATTGATTTTATATGTTCTAAGACGCCCAACCACTGGTTTTAGGTCTCTAACCTCATTGCCTGAAACCAAGACAGAATTTTCACATAACTTAGTTTAAATTAATACCTTTCAATAAGAATTCTCATATTTCCTAAACTTGCTCATGACTCTTTTTAGGCTCAAACCTTAGACTGGAAGCTCTGTGGGGCAGGGGCTACTTACTTTGGCAAAGTGTTCAGTACAAGCAAGCCTTTAACTCATCTGAGACATTTGTATGCTGGAAATTATAGAAATAACAAATAACTGACTCCAGATAGAAACTTTGGGGCGTTAATTTTCTGGACATAATTGCTATTAGGAGATTTAATAAATCAGATTCAAACACTGCCCTTTTAAAGACTTTTTCTTTTCCTTCGAGATTAATGCGACAATCAAAATCCACTGCGAGAATTCTTTTTCCTTTTTGACTTTAATGTCTTCCATAAGCTAAACATATTTTAAATAAGGCTGAATTTTTGCAAGGCCAGAGGAAGCCTTGCGCATCAACACCCAGCAAGTTGGAGTGGCATGAAGCAATATAAAACCATAAAGGC
Organism: Climacteris rufus; assembly: GCA_013398175.1. Lineage (NCBI taxonomy): Eukaryota > Metazoa > Chordata > Aves > Passeriformes > Climacteridae > Climacteris > Climacteris rufus. Next base: position 3,699,180 of record VZRZ01001998.1, read on the forward strand.
TGTAGTAAAAGCAGTACCCTTGAGAGGTGACTGTCCATGGAGAGAAGAACTGCTCTGAAACTTAGAAAATGCTCAAGGTTTGAGAATTAATGCCAAGCAGCTGTCCAGTTCAACTAAGCATTTACAAATCAACTATATCCATGAATATTATTATTTCTGTGTAATTTTGTTAAAGACAAGGCAAAGTTACTAAAGCCTAACAATCATACAGTAATATCTTGTCACTTATAAAGTATCCAGATGGTTTATTTGAATGGAGTCCAGCAGTACTTAATCTGAATGTGTACAAACTACTAAGCCTCCTTATAGCTGAAATAAGTATTTTAGAATATTATTTTTTAAGTAAAGTTTTGATATTTTTCTACCTTTTCGACTGGTATGCAAAACTCTCTGTTTTCTTAACACTGGCAACTATAGAAATACTGGTGTATGGTGTATATGGAAATTGGGGGTGTTTGTGTGGCAAGATGTCAAGCAAAGGTTCCATTTGTTTGTTTCTGTTTTTATCATCCCTGCATATGGCCCACTGGAGCGAAATGGGAAAGGGCTCTTCCCTGATTCAGGAAAAGAGAGGAAAGGCCCAGTCATTGCAGACTGGGCCACCCAACAGCATCCTGGAATTCCTTCCTGCCAGCTGGCTCCTGCTCTCCTTGGCATCCCAGGGAGAGAATGAGGGGTGGCACACCTGAGGAGGAGACAGTGCTAAAAACTAAGGACAGCTTTTTCACTGAAGCAGTAGGGCATTCATTAAAAATAATAATTTTGTTTGTAGAAGACTGGAAAGCTCAATTGTGATGTTTATGCTTCATCTCCATTTCCTGTAGCCAAAGATGAGGCAAGACAAAAAAAAAAGATATTCCATAGACATCACAATGTAAATATTCCTNTGTAAAGATTCCTTGTAATTTTCTTTTTTTTTAATATAAAGAATTTTTTCTATGGACTTCATTAGGTACGTCCAGTGTGAGTAGATGATAAGANCTTTGTTGCCACTGGTTTTCAATCTTTATCTTTCCTGCTTTCCTAATCCTTTCATTTTTTCACTCCCCTCTTTTTTATTTTTTGCTTTTAGCTTTCTCCTAAGGCATTCAATAAACAAAGCAAGCAGAAGAGAATAAACAAACTTTTCAAGTGGATACCAAGCAAGCAATACCAACAGAGCATTTCAGCTATTTCCATGATTCCTGTGCTGTGTATGCCATCCTCTCCTTCCTTTTGTCAGGCTTGCTTATTTAGGCACCTTTTCTGCAAAGTTTCATGTTTTTGCATTATGAGTAATTCCATTTTAGATAAGGGAAGATGACTGTGTGCTAACTAAATTGCTATATTTGTGAACATAAATGACCTTAAATTGCACTCTGGAGGAACCTCCCCTTCTCCCCATTGATTTTATATGTTCTAAGACGCCCAACCACTGGTTTTAGGTCTCTAACCTCATTGCCTGAAACCAAGACAGAATTTTCACATAACTTAGTTTAAATTAATACCTTTCAATAAGAATTCTCATATTTCCTAAACTTGCTCATGACTCTTTTTAGGCTCAAACCTTAGACTGGAAGCTCTGTGGGGCAGGGGCTACTTACTTTGGCAAAGTGTTCAGTACAAGCAAGCCTTTAACTCATCTGAGACATTTGTATGCTGGAAATTATAGAAATAACAAATAACTGACTCCAGATAGAAACTTTGGGGCGTTAATTTTCTGGACATAATTGCTATTAGGAGATTTAATAAATCAGATTCAAACACTGCCCTTTTAAAGACTTTTTCTTTTCCTTCGAGATTAATGCGACAATCAAAATCCACTGCGAGAATTCTTTTTCCTTTTTGACTTTAATGTCTTCCATAAGCTAAACATATTTTAAATAAGGCTGAATTTTTGCAAGGCCAGAGGAAGCCTTGCGCATCAACACCCAGCAAGTTGGAGTGGCATGAAGCAATATAAAACCATAAAGGCTGTAGTAAAAGCAGTACCCTTGAGAGGTGACTGTCCATGGAGAGAAGAACTGCTCTGAAACTTAGAAAATGCTCAAGGTTTGAGAATTAATGCCAAGCAGCTGTCCAGTTCAACTAAGCATTTACAAATCAACTATATCCATGAATATTATTATTTCTGTGTAATTTTGTTAAAGACAAGGCAAAGTTACTAAAGCCTAACAATCATACAGTAATATCTTGTCACTTATAAAGTATCCAGATGGTTTATTTGAATGGAGTCCAGCAGTACTTAATCTGAATGTGTACAAACTACTAAGCCTCCTTATAGCTGAAATAAGTATTTTAGAATATTATTTTTTAAGTAAAGTTTTGATATTTTTCTACCTTTTCGACTGGTATGCAAAACTCTCTGTTTTCTTAACACTGGCAACTATAGAAATACTGGTGTATGGTGTATATGGAAATTGGGGGTGTTTGTGTGGCAAGATGTCAAGCAAAGGTTCCATTTGTTTGTTTTTGTTTTTATCATCCCTGCATATGGCCCACTGGAGCGAAATGGGAAAGGGCTCTTCCCTGATGCAGGAGAAGAGAGGAAAGGCCCAGTCATTGCAGACTGGGCCACCCAACAGCATCCTGGAATTCCTTCCTGCCAGCTGGCTCCTGCTCTCCTTGGCATCCCAGGGAGAGAATGAGGGGTGGCACACCTGAGGAGGAGACAGTGATAAAAACTAAGGACAGCTTTTTCACTGAAGCAGTAGGGCATTCATTAAAAATAATAATTTTGTTTGTAGAAGACTGGAAAGCTCAATTGTGATGTTTATGCTTCATCTCCATTTCCTGTAGCCAAAGATGAGGCAAGACAAAAAAAAAAGATATTCCATAGACATCACAATGTAAATATTCCTTGTGATTTTTTTTTAATAGAAAGAATTTTTTCTGTGCACTTCATTAGGTATGTCCAGTGTGAGTAGATGATAAGAAAAATTGCTAGTTTTTATAGGAGAACTTGGACTGTCCCTAAAATAAGTGGGAGGAAATAAACGTGAACATAGACTTACCAGGGTCAGAGGTAACTTCGGGTCCAAAATGAAGGATAAAAAATAACTGGAAGATGCATTTGCAGTGCACCCTCATCATAATGAAAGAAAACACCTTTCTTTCCTGAATTCCAACCCAGCTGGAGTCTGAGTGACAACAACTTTCTTCTCAGCCTTAACACTGAAATTTCTCAGGGTCCAGCTGAAAGCTCTTAACCTGCCCTGGTGAGCTCTGAGCTTATGTCCTGAGCATGCAAAGCACTGAGGGTGCTAATTCTGAGTACAGGCTTGAAAAGGAAGAAAAAACATTTCTAGTTTTTTGCTGGGTTAGTGGTTAAGGCCTTGGATTACTTGGGAAAGAGTAACCACAAGTATATTAACAAATGTAGGCCACTGACATGAGAAAAAGAAGAGACTGAAGTTAGTGTGTCGTTCTTTGTGCCCACATTTTCCTAGGCACACTCGTACTTGACACTTGTCTTCAGTTTAGTTCTGACATTTCAGCTGAGGTTTTTTTGGAATTGTGGATTAAAACTTCCCACCTAAACATCAAGGATTTTACATAAAACTGATGAATCTCAATGTCTAAGTATCAATAGAAAAATGATCCCTTCTCTTAGGTGATTAAATGTATTGTATTAATGTGTGCATAACACAGAATCAATAAATAATGAATTACCACTGATTGTAATTGAATGTTTTCATAATTTTATTGTCAGCCATGATAAATAATCAGTACATTTATACTGCATTAAATTAATTAGTGTGTCATTTCTATTACATACATCAGTAGTGAAGTAATGCAGTGACATCTGTTTCTAATGTTTTAAAGATGTGGTATTCCTTATTAAGTAAAAGGAAGAGTTATTAGAGGTATTTCCTGTGATTGGCAGTTATACTGGTACAGTCAAAGGGATCAAATAAAGGGGCTTGCAATCTTGGCAAATGCTGCATTTCAACCCCTAATGACAGCTAACAGTGATTGGAGTGAATTTTGCTTCTTTAGGCTTTCAGAAAATCCTGCCCACCTTTCTCCAGAAAGTAAGAGTAGATCCTTTCTCCCTAATGCAGTTGGGAAGATTCTAACATGCAAAATAATTAAGGCTCTACAGAAGAACCAGGCATCCACACCCATTTCTATATTCATTTTTCTGCCTCAATCCTTTGCATATACAAAGGAATTCCCCTGCTAAGTGCTCATTTAAAAGTCTCATATTAAGCCCTTTTTTTTTGGCTGTGACGTTCTTATGTGGAAGTATCTGGTCTGTAATCTTTTCTTGGAAGTCATACTAATGTGAGGTACCTCAGCACTTTGCTGCTGTTCATTAGGTTACTTGAAACAGAAATAGGAAATGGAGTAGATAGTGCAAAGATGGGAATTGAAAAGTGAAAGAGTAGAATAGGAGGGACAGAATAAATGGAAGGGAGCAGAGAGCAAATAAACATTAAACAAACTGTGCCAGAGAGAGGGCTGGTTTGTACATGACTGCAGGTTCTCTGAGTGGGGTGAGCACCTGGGAGCAGGGTGATGTGAGCAACACCCACCGAGCAACAAAAGAGGTCTGGGATTCCTGACTCATGCTGTCTTTTCCAAGACACACACCAAGTCATCCCTAACTCTTCTGTACCATTGCACCATCTTTGAAAAGAAAATTGGAAAGCCTAATGTGAGGGCTTACCTGACTAGAGTTCTTCATCCATAAAGCAGCTTTTAATTTTAATCTTAAATTTTTCATGCTAACATTGTGCATCATGATATTTAAGCAAAATGCAAACAGTTCAGACTTAGTTTATTCTTTCCAGTGCAAGCCTCACCAATTGCCCAGTGCACAGTGGCTGAGTGGGACTTGGGGCCCCTCTCGGGACAGCCCTGGACAGGCACAGCCCTTGGGACAAATTCTCCAGTTCCAGAAGCTGCCCTGAGCTCACAGCTCAAGCTTTATGTGAGGCATGAAGGATCTGGCCATGTACTCCAGAACCTGAGATAACCAAAGCACAAACACACTCTCACAAACAAGGTCCCATCTCCTTTTCCTATTCATCAAAATGTCACTTGGGTTATCACTGGAGAGATGTGACCTGCCACGTTTGGCTCTATCACTTTCTGTCTAACAGATGTGTAAATACCTTTTCTGAAAGCCAGGAGAGAATTTGTAATATAAAAATGTGAGTGGTACTTTTAAGCTTGTTCCACTGAAATACAGGAATACAAGATGCAGTTGTTGCTAATGATTCCCCACTTTAATCTGGATTTTGATTGAGGAGAGGGCAGCAAAATTGCAAAGCCAGGACTTTGGTGTAACAAGGCTGTTTCACAAGAGATACAATCATCATTAAGGTCCAATATTGTTTACATCTTTTGTTTTTCAGGAAGAAAAATTAATACTATTAGATGTGTATTGAGGTTAAAATACACTTTATAGCAAAGCACTATGAACACAATTCCATGTACTCCAATATATTCAGTAAGTGATTATAGCTGAAATGCTTGTTACCATTCCCTGAGGAACAAGATTAACCTCATCTCTCACTCTCCACAATTGCAGGTCAGTTAAAGACAGCAAAACTTTTCCTGCACTGTCTGAGCATCTCAGCCCTAATCTGAAGGCACCACCATCTAGTGGGACAAGAAGGTATTTAATTTTCTTTACATATTTTTTGGTATCTTTAGACATGGACATCACATTCTAATTAAAGTAACAAAAAATATTTGTGGGCTTTTTTTTTTTTAATTATACATATGGCTCATGTGGACCTCCCATTAATTCTCATTTCTGTTTTAACTGCAAAGCATTTTCCAATAAAAGTCTTAGGAGTCGTTTCCTTGAAAATAGGTTTTCATAAACAGAATTTTATCAATGAGAAAACAATCTATAGCTATCAAGACTCAGTGGAAGTGTAATTGATTTATTGAATAAATATTTTCAGTATTTTATTGAATCTACTCTGTGGAAATCCAATTGGCAGAATTATTAATATTGTGAAAGTAATCATCTTGAGCTCATCTTTAAAACCAATATGTATTTTAGGCAGTAAAGATCCGTCCTTGCAGTTTTCCATGGAGCCATTAACTGTACAGCTTTTGGTTGTAAGCAGAGTCTGACCATTAAGTCCCATCTAAAATAAATTTCCAACCTGAATGCAAAGCATTCCTTTTACCTTGGCTCTAAGAGTGACCATTTATTGTACTTTGCCTGTGCTGATATCCTGACTGCTACCTGCTCTCACTTGGTTTGCCTCTTATGCATTTACAGTTGGGCAGGATAATGGCCTGGGTTTTGTGAGGGGGAGGGAGAACCATCAGGGTGAGCAGTGTGTGTTCATTTGTTTGTTTTTTACCAGAGAATGTGTGCATCTGCAGCTGTTATCCTAAGATGCCTCCTTGTGTTCAGGTCTCATTGATCTTGTTACAGCATTTCACACACACAGAGGGATAATTGATTTACATCATTCAGGAGTCCAGATCTTTTATAAGCATGAGAGTAAATATTAAGAAATTCCAATATTTTAAAATTCTGTAGATATTTTGATTTTTTTATATCTGAACCAGTAATGAAGTAATAAAGATTTAAATACTTCCTGACACAGATAATATTTTAGCATTCAGAATGTGGGCCTGCCTCTGTTTCCATGGAAGTGAATGATATTTTTACCTTGGATACTATTAAATATGTCAGTGTTTTACTATCTTCAAATTACAGAAATCTTATTGATACAAATGGGGATCAATGGGTATTTTGGATTGTACATCTACTTTATGACACTGTCTTTTCAAACACTACATTTCTTCTGAAATCCATAAGGCAATATCAGCCTGTGCTGCCAGTTCTTACTGAAACCAGTCTGGAGTTCTGAGTCAGAATCAATGGACCTGGTCCAAACTGGCTGAGGTTGTCAATGCCATTCTGACCCTTTGATCCCTGACCCCTGAGAAGGTTTGAAGCTTTTCATTTAGAATGCAAATTCAAACACAGGTGAATACTTTCATTTGGGATACTGTTTGCAGTTGAAGGCCAGGATGTTCTACCTCACACTCCCTTGAGAGGAATAAAAATCCCACCTACATAAGAGGTTTAGGATGGATGGGGAAACTAAAGACAGTCTGGGATGTACAGGGGAGTTCAGGCCAGGGATCTGTACAACTGCTGACTGCTGATTTCACACAGACCTTGCAAAAGCCTCTCCTTCAGAATTCCCATCTATTTTTCAACTCCCTGAGGACTGAGCCTGGTCATGAGGCCTTCCTGCCACTGTCTGCCAGCTCTTGGGTCACACTTTTGCACAGCTCTGAAAGAGGTTGAAGAAAATATAATGAACCTTTTTTTTTTCCTTAATTAAAGTAACTACTTCATGAAATTAGCTGCAGGATAGTCCATAGTATTTTATAAGAAGTGGAGGGAAAGGCCTCACTGGGGACTCTTTGTGCCATTTCACCCCTGTCACAAAGCATGAGCTGGTGAGGCTGAATCCACAGCAGAACTGAGTCTCTCTGAATCCCAGTCAAAGGAGCACAGAGTGAGAGACAATCAAATATTTAAGAGCAGCTTTTGTTTCTAACTTGACCAAGCTTTGTGTCTCAGGAGGGTCTGTGAGCTTTTGGATAAAGTGATAAAGTCAGATCACCTTGTCTTTCTTCATCTTCAGGAGACATTATTGACTTTATCAACCTTTCTTCCTCTTTCTTACTTTCATGTCAAGGTTGATGTGACATACATTGATAACCTACACAGAAATATGTAATCTTACATAAACCTGGCTTTATGTGCTTTAACTTCATTGACTTTCTGATGGAATTACCAGTGACTTGTGGAGGCATAAGGATGATCAGGCCACGAATTGAAAGTACAGTTTGGAACACCTGTGGTCATAATTATTTCATGCATAACCATCCTGTAGGTTGAGTTTTTAAAAATTCTCCTTACCCATGTTTATAATACTAAAATCTTTCAGCACCCTGGGAGGCCATCAGTGATATCTTTCATTAGTATTATGAATTTCAAAGTATTTTGCACAGAGGAAGACTGTAAACCAAAAGTATTTTTTCAGACTTCTTTCTAGGGGGATGTCTTACAATTTGATTCCATCATACCTATCACTATTTGAAATATATTATTACAAGATCTTCCCTATTTTTTTCCCACAAGATCTATGAATATAGACTAGAGAACAGTTTAATGGAGACCTTGGAATGTAAATATTTTCTTTCCTGAAATATAAATGTACAATATAGTTTTAAAGTAATTTTTTAAAATTGTGAGTACTTTTTAATTTTAGATAGTTTCATTTGATTTAAGCAAAATAATTGAAGAAAACTGTTGAAAATAAAAAAAAAGTTTTTGCTCAGAGTGATACAACTTAAGACACCAATTATTTTGCCTATTTTAATGCTGAATATTGATTGAACAGATTGGTGTCACTTCAGTGCACGAAGTTAGCCAGGAATCCTGGGTTTCCTGACATTTTCCGTTAAGAGAAGCTTACTTGGATCCAGTATCTTTCTGTGCAATCCTTTTAGATAGAAAATATATGTTAAAAATTCAAATTCCTGGACATAGCAAGGAAGCAGAAGACTCTCTAAATTTCAAGGTCTGTCTTTTGGCCAGAGATTTTACAGAGCTGTGCTGCAACTCATCAATTGTCAGTCTTTCTGACAATTCTTCTGCCTAAAGGCAGCCACGTCAGGGAAATCCTTCCAACAGGTTCTCTCCTAGGCCATATCTTGGACAGAGGCATCTAAGCTGTGAGTGTTCACAGCTCAAAGGGTGCTTTTCAAAGTATCTTTCTGTGCAGTGGCATGAACGTGCTTCTATTCATCCCAGGAAAATAAGAAAGAAGGCACCCTAACTTAATTTAACAAAGGCAAGTAGGGCTTCCAATAGAATACATCTTCCCTGTTCCTATTCAGGGAATTCCTTGTCACACAAGAAACCATTTGAAAAGAGGCTATCAGGAAAGTGCCATCTGCAAGACTGCAGGGAGCAATTGTTCCACAAGTCACAGTAACCCTGGTCAGAAACAGGATTTTACCACTTGGCTCACTGGCCCTCATGGAAGAGTAAAGCAACAAAATAAAATGCAGTAACAGGAAAGGTTAAGTTGTGAACATCAAGCCCTGTTTTTCACAGATGCCAGGTATGAGGAATTGCAGCTATCACCCCAGCTATGATGATCCCTCTGTTCCAAAATGCTTTTCACAGTCATTTCAAAGTCATCAGGGAAATGGGAATTATGAAACTTTTATTTTGCTATGCACAGTATACAGCTTTTGTAGTCTTGATTGCTCATCTCTGGTTTGATGTGCTATAAGCTCGGTAAAAAGGAAACTGCTTTCACCAACAGATATTGTAGATCTGAACTCTTCATAACTGCCAATACTGACAAATATAGATTTACTAGTTGAATACACACGTTTTACTGTAGCAACATTAACAGGGAATACAGAATGAAACACCAGCTGTATCAGTATACACAGCCCTGAAATACAAACATTTATTAGTAACTTTGAAAATCTTCAGGATCCCTGTTTAACATCCCTTTCTGGAGTGTGTATGTAGATTTAGGTAGCACCTCACTATTTACAATCTCTTTCTTAGGAGCATTTCTAAGTGCCATCCCACAGTATCTCTGTACCAGCCTTTCTGCACAATTTGATTATATTTTATTGAAAAAAAAAAGTGTGTATGTAGTACTTCTAGATTTGACTTCTTTTGAAACATTTTTCCACCTTTTAAGACAATTACAATAGCTTCCACAAAAACTTCAGACTGAAAAAAGCAAATGAAAAACCCCAAGCACTAAAGCACAAAACAGAAAAGAATTGCACTGACATGTGAAATGTGTTAAAAATTCTTCTTTGAATCAGTCATTTAGACATACAAAGATAATGATGATGATTATGATGACAATAATTATAATCAACTAAAATTTAAATTCATCCATTTTCTTCCATGCAAATACCAATTATATTTCTTTTCTTTAAAATGAATGTGACCAGTTTAAGTAGTTATTCTTGCAGATCTTCCTAATAATCTGCCTCAACATTTACAACAGCACAGCATTCTTCTGAAGTGGGGGGGAAATTTTGTCTCTTCTGACTTCATGGAAGGGCCAAAATAAGGGTTTATATAAACTATATAGAATCAATATTCCCAGTGTGAGGAGCTACAGCCTATTGCTTTATTTACTCAAACACAGGAGGAAGTGCTGCTCATAAGGTGCTAAGGAGGCACAAAAAGGGGGAGGGAATATTGTGCTGCCATTAGTTCTGCTTCCTGGGCTCTGAGTCATTGAGGCACAGAGCTGAAGTGAAGTATAATGGCTCAGAGTCTCCCTGCTCCCCTCAGAGATCCTGTGCTGCAGAGTGGCTGAGAGGTGCTGGTAGTTGTGGCATTAACTGTTCTGCTACTGGAGAAATTAATTACCTTATCCAAGAGCTGTACTGTGAGTATTGCATGGATCTGTGAGCTGCTATGGCTGACAACCACCAAGCCAACCTCTGACCCTGAAAAAGATGATGCTGAGACTAAACAAACAAACAAACAACTTTCTAATGAGTACTTTGCATGATGATTTGTTACATTCAAACCTAAAATCCTCACTCAGACTACAAGATCTGACTTTTTATGGTTTTCATTTTACACATTATCACTCTAAGAACACACAACCTGGAGAACACCCTGTTATCAAGGCAATGGGGTTGAAATTCAGGTTGCAGAGATGCTCCAATGCTCAGTTGCATTGCCCCCTGAAAACAGATTAAAATACAAACATCTTACAAAAACATTAAATACTTTCATATAGCTGCCCCACAGTGTTTACAGTAGGCTCATTCTTTTCCTAGACATATACAGTTTAATTAAAGTTTAATAAGTGCAATGTGGATGTCTTCTTTTCTGCACAGGAAAAGGAAGCATTTAAATGGAGTGTACTATGTTTGGATTAATGAAAAATGGATGTTAAATCCTGAGTGTCCATCCTGAATTCTCAAAAGCATCACACAAACATTCAGTCTGGCACCAGTTTACAACTTTTGAAAGACAAACAAGACCTGTTCTCATTTCTGTGAGTAAGCTGAGCATAATCTCATTTCAAATGCCCTAAAAATTTCAGTGCACCACTATTGCTACTCTCTGGCTTTAAAATCCTAAAGAGAGTATTTTAAATACAAACCTGATTGAACTGTAATGTTTTGAGGGAAATGCTTAATAAGGAGGCCTTTGCTGTATATGGCTTTAGTAAATTACTTATTAAAGGTAAGAGGTGATTACACATATTTCTGTTTTATAAGCTGATGGTTTTCTTTTTAGCCACAGGCCTTTCACAACTTAAATTTCTCCCCAAATCCCCATTCCAGAGGTGACAGATACTTTCATATCTGCCTTTCCAGAGGAAGCAGATCCTCAGGAAGAGGGTCTGGCTGCCCCTCACTGGCTGTGTGTAGCCTCAGATTATGTGAAATTTCCACCACTGCAGTGGCAAAGGCCAAAGTAAATCTCTGCTGTTACCCAGAGCTCCAAGTGGGGCACTGCCAGAGCCAGCACTGGAACTGAGGCAGGGCAGCCTCACACACAGACTGCTCTAAGTGAGAACTGTGTTTGCTTCAGCATTTTTATTCACCTGCTTCCATAATTTCAAATGTAGTCATTATATTAATTTGCTTTTCAGCAGAGTTCTCTGTGATAGGCTGCTTTACCTGAAAGTCAGTCCCTGGCTGTCACTCCCTGCCAACTTTCAGATGTCTCTTGGCTACAGTTGGGTGTTGGAGTCCTTGGTGACACGTGTGTCTTCACAAGAATCCCAGCTGGCAAGGACTCATTTCAGCTGAGGCCTTTACAGTCTTTTGTTTATGGTTTCTCTGGTGAAGTCTAGGCAAAAATACTGCATATGAGACACATCAATTCACTTAACTTTATGGACTACTTTAAACCCTTTTAATTATATGATAATATTTATGGGGAGTTTCCTAAGGGACCTTTCTCAGTTTCAGAACTTAAAGTCTTGGTTTATCCTCTCTTTTCATTTCAGCCAGGTGCCATTTATGATTTTCAAGACTGGAGATTACTGCTGCTTAAAATATACTCAGTAATCTTGCACTTGTCATTCTTCTCAAATAAGAAAATACAAGACTTCCACTCAGTGGTTGGTTTATTTTGTTTCATATGCTGTATCATCCATTTCTCTAATTCCTGGTTTTCTTCAGTATTTGTAGGGGAACAATTTTAAATATATATATATATACAGTGAAATGAGATAATTATTCCTATCTCCTGTTTAAGGCAATGTACATTTCACCTTCAACTGGAATTATTGCTTGTTAATCAAAAAGAAAAAAACGGGATGTAGAGGCTGAACTTTGCATGGTAAAACTTGTGCTGCCTGTAATGAAGTAGGAATATGCACTAATGGCTAAAGGATCTGTATTCATAAATTGGCAACAAGTCAAAAGAGATGAATAAAAGAAATGCAATATATAAAAGAATGGGAATATTTCCAGAGAAAAGAGATTAATTTCTTACATAAGCTCCAGTCTCCAGATGTGCTGGAAAAGGTACAGTTTTCCTAAACCCAGAGAACACAAGTCTGAAAACCTTACTATGCAATAAAACTGCTTCAAGTAATATTGCAAATGAAATAAGGCAGTAACTGAATACCATTAGACACACTTGTCCATCTACTAAATCTTCCTTAAATCTTAATAAATCATAATCTAAATTAATCTTGTTTTACTGCACAACTTTATATAGCAATCCTATATATCTTTTTTCTGGTGTTTACTGGCACTTTCTGAAGTATCATAACTGACCAAGACTTTTAGATGCTGGAATATGCAAATAATGGAACTGGTAGGACAGAAAGCATTAAACTCTGCTTTGTAGCATCCTGGTTTATAATGGCATAATTTCAGTAATACTTCCCAATTTATATTGATGTTATTGATACTAAATTTTGTTATAATTACATCATTTTCAGCAGGTGAGAAAAAACAGAAGAGATTGGTTATGAGAAGGGTATTTTAAAATGCCAAGCTCTCACTTGGAACAGGTAATTAAGCTATACAAACCTACTTTGATACATATACAAAATACATATATTCTCTGAGAGTTTCTACTTTAAATCCTTAGAGGTTCATGTGTGCATGTTCAAGTGCATTTAAATTCTCTTACTTTGTCTTACAACTTTCCCTGCATCAGTCCACAGGATGTCTAGAGCACAGTTTTGCCTTTGGAATCAGCCTCTTCTTTGGTGCTGGGCAGGAGCGATTGCTGCCCATCCCTATGGATCTGCAGGGTGGATATTCCAAAACTGTTCTCACATCAGCCTAGGAAAGCATTTCCAGGTAGCTGACTTTGCCATCTCATTGAGGAATCTTGAATTTGGGAGTTCTGCTACTTGAAGGACCATTTACATTTTCATTCACAGCATGGTGATACAATGGTGATGTCACAAACTCCTAATTATGTTTTTTAACATGTACAAAGAAATGTTAGCCTTTTGTTTAAGTATATTGGTATTATTTCAGTTTCAAAATCATTGACACCATTCTATCTCAGTAGTCCTAAAAAGCACACTTTCTTATAAAGAAAACAAGGATTCAGGATGAAAATTAAGAGGGTAAAAGTCTGTTTTACAAACATGCCTAAATGCTTAAAAACCCCTACTGTACTATAAAGGAAAATAAAGCAATAATGATTTGTGTATTGTAGTGACCACTATAGACACTGAGAGAAATAATCTAACCAAATAAGCACCTCACTGACACCAGATACTGCATAATAACACGGGTTAGGTCAATGAAAATCAAGATACAGTCTGACTCTATTACCAGTTCTCCATGTCTCCAGCTCTTAAAGGGAGTTTCCCTGCACATCTCTAAGACACAAGCAAGGCAAACTGCAGCACATTAGTCATCATCCAAGGTTCAGCAGCTATTTTAAGATAAAGATTATCCTGTAACATAAAAAAAAATACCAACCTGAATTTCTGGGCTGTTGCAAAGACCTTCTCCTTCCTCCTGGACATCTGTAGTTTTAGGAAACTCATAAAACTCATAGGTAATTCTTAATGTAGCTGTAGTGGAACTTTCTTTCCATACTCTGCCAGTTACACTGGGCAGAGCAACCTGATCAAAGCTACAATTCTGGCTTTTTTCTCCTCTGTGTTCATTTTTATAAGATAATTTTGACTGCCATGGAAGACCTATAGAATTTTTGCAGAATATAATTCATTAAAGACTGAAAAAATAGACTCCTTGCTTTGCATGCTTACAGAAGTGACATGTAGTTCTCTTTCCCAATCACTAAACAATCCTATAACTTACATCTTAGTAATCAAAAGGGCAACTTCAAAATTGGTTTCAGTGTTCCTTAGGTATAGAATGTGAGTTTAATTACTCAGGGTTTTAAAAATATATTCAGGTCACTGATCTACCAAGGCCTGTATCAAAGAGATATTCACACCATCCATGGGAACTGAGTATCAACATTTGACTGGGAATTTGCAGTTTAGGGTCTGATGCCTCTCATCAAACAGGAGTTTGATGGGCACGATTGGGACTGACCACTGCAAGCTGTGACAGCAAGAAAAACTCAGGTAGTGGTAAAAAAAAAAAAAAAAAGAAGTTGGAATAAAGGTTATGTGAGAGTTTAGAAGCAATTTGGGAACAAGTCATGTTTTCATGAGCATGCCTGGCTGTGGGGTGGCTGTTGCTGTGGTCAGTGACCAGTCAGGCTGGGCATTGTGGGTGCCTGCACCCATGTGAGCTGTGTAACTACAAACTGCACAGGAAAAGCACCCAGAGCTGCAGCAGCAGCATCTCCCTGCTGCCCGAACTAATGAGCCATTTAGCTGGGAGAAATCAGCTTATTCACTGCGTGTTTCAAGCTGCTAATAGGCCCGATCCTGCTGCTGATCCTTATTCACACTGGTACTCAAGGAGAATTAAATGCTGTACCCATTGAGGGAATAATAGAATGAATAATGAGATTTCACACGTGAAGTCACTGCAGGATAAAGAGACTACCTAACTCGAAAAAATTAAAATTCATCATAGTGAATATAAAGCATTTGCTGTTTGCTTTTGGAGGAAGAAACACTTGATCAAATGATGGGAGGCTAGATCTTGAGATAACTAGAAACTCCATCATTCTAGTGGGGATTCTTCTGATTTTCTTTTAGGCTTCAGTGTTCCTATCTGGGAAAATAAAAACACTTATGGGGTTTTGCTCAGATTACTGTACTTCTGAAAAGCATTTTGATAGAGTAAGATATTAACTACACAGACTTTGCAGTAAGAACAGTTCTATGAACATGTGAAAATCCCAACTAAAAGTTATAAAGTAAAACACCATATTTTTATGAGAGATGTTGGGATGAAATCAAAGTAGGTAGAGTTGCTCACAGAAAAAGTATTTAGAATTGCTAAAAGTGGTATCTTGAAATTGATCTTTGTGTGTCTTTCTGAACTGGTACTGCTAAAAATTCTGTATAAATCCTCTGCAGTATGTAGGATTGTGAATTACTCATCAGACATAGGGGAAAATTTATTTAATACAAATGCACAAAGGAATTACATTTAGCTTTTCAGTATGCATTTTGGAATGCATGGTGGCAATTCTAATTGATGAGACCTAGTTTAACAAAATATAGGGAAATTCAGTAATCAGGGCACAGGATGTGCAGTTTAATTACGTTGGTGTGCATTTCTATTTGTTTCTAATGTAGAGGATCTATTGGTAAAATGAATGCCCATTTTGTGGTCTGTTATGCAGAAAATGTTTAATCCAGTGTTTGATTTACTCTGTTAAATCTTCTTTATTGAATGTGCTTATTCATCCATGCAGAATTGGGTATGCTGCTTTCTGTTAATATGACATTGCAATTAAATAGCTAAAGAGAAAAACATGGCAAGACATTTTCTCAAGGTCCATGAAACTCTCATAAAAATTATTCATACTTCCATATTTCACTTCTACACTTGCTGATATTAAAACTGTAAAGTACAGAGAAATATTTTTGTGTTGTGTGGGACTGACAAACCTTGCAGTTAAAGATCCTGAATAATCATTTTTGTGAAATAAATAGTACTAAGGAGGATTTCTGCTCCAGTGGATAATGACTGTCATCACGAAATAGGATTGCACTGATTGCATCTTATGAATGAAGCTAACAGGGACTCACAGCACCAAACAACAGCATTTTTTGCTGGGATAAATACTTAAGCACTTGAGAAACAGTAAGACATTGACAATGAAATAGCTCTGCTCTAGTGCAGTCCTAGAATTGTGTTAAAGAGTAACAAAAGGGTTTACACGATGATGTGATACTTTCCTGAGTGTGCCTCCCCTCAGCAGGACAAGGATGTGCAAGGGGAGTTTGTCTTGTCTCATCTCAGCACTATAGTGATGCTTTGTTCCTCAGTGCAAGACATTTAGGTCAGGGTGATCCGGCAGGGTGAGAGTTCTGCAGCTAAATTTCTTTTACATGTTCAAAAGTACAAATGACAGCTCCATCCAGAGAATTGCATGGGAGAACGGAAGTTTTAATCAAAATCTCTGTGGGACTGTTGAAAACATAAATACAAGGAATATAAGATTTGATCTTACTCCTATCAGAACTCATAACTCCTAATTTTCTATTACATATTTATCAGTGTAGCAATCAGGTGCTGATGTTTAAATCTCTTATTTTTGTTCTTGCATTGCTGGATGTTTCCTGCTAGGCTGTTTTCTGTGCTGCCCTCTGCTCCAGCACGTCTGGCAGTACCACAGGGGTAATGTGGGCTCTGGTTTCCATTAGTCACTTTTTACTATTTTCACTATTCTTTTGCTATGTGAACAAGGAGCTTGTAATAAGGTGTTAACAGGCTGCTAGCTGGTTTATTGTTATTATTGATTTAAGGTGCTAAGACTTTAATATAATCATATACAATGAATAATATTAAGAGATTAGTTTAAAGCCATATAAGCCATTAAATGCAAAATAAAAACTTTCCAGAAATTTCCAGTGTATTCTGGCACAGGTGTTCTGTGCTGGGTTATTTTGCCTACATTGCTGTATTTGGCTTTTTCACATCTGTGGTTTTAGTCTTGCTGTTCTCCCACTCAGACTGGTGTTATGGGAGGGGCTCCTCTGAACCAGGAGATTCTGGATTTCACCCCTGAGTCCACCTTTTTTTCCTGTGTAAGAGGCTGAGCAAGACTTTGGGCTTCAGAAATAAAAAAAGAGTTAATTAATGAGTTGAGAAAAATAGAGGGGTTTGCATGCAGAGAATGTAGTACAATCCAACATATAACATGGCTGTTAATTAACAAAAAAGGACATAAGATTAATGAATGATACACTTTCTAACTAATACACTAATACAATTATAACTAATACACTTTCTTTTTAAATCTGTATTCAGTGTGATAGCTAAAGGAAAAAAAAATGCCGTTAAGGGCATGGGAACTTTTTAAAATAATGATGGAAATATTTTCTTGGTTATAGTAATAAGTAGCAGGGAGCAATGAGATTAAAGAAACAATAGGAATTGTTTTGGAAACAGTGAATATGCAGGGGAAATAACAGAAGTGAAATCTGTTGTTTCTGAGATGGTCATCCAAGAAACTTCAGTGGAATTCACAGAATGCCAGGATGGTTTGGGTTGGAGGGACCTTCAAACTCATCCAGTGCCACCCCTGCCATGGGCAGGGACACCTCCCACTGTCCCAGGCTGCTCCCAGCCCTGTCCAACCTGGCCTTGGCACTGCCAGGGATGGGGCAGCCACAGCTGCTCTGGGCACCCTGTGCCAGGGCCTCACCATCCTCACAGGGAAGAATTGCTTGTTAATAGAGAATTTCTTCCTGAAATCGACCCATAAATCATACAAAAACACGGGTGCTTGCATTGAAGCCTTTTGTGTTTGGCTCAGTAGGTGGAATGCCGCCATATAAATGTATTTAAGAAGCTTCCTGATGGATGCAGGTGCTTGTGTGTGTCAGGATGTTCCCTGCTGCTTCCCGCAGCGTTCCTGCGTGGCAGGTGAGGTTCTGTGGATGAGCAGGACAGCAGAGCGGTCAGGGATGGCGAGGCCGAGGGGCGGGCGGGTCCAGGGGCACACACCGGGAGCTCTCGGAGGGCTCCGCTCCCTCAG
>VZRZ01001998.1:3718644-3779690 GCA_013398175.1 Climacteris rufus
TCCGTGGCACCGGCGGGGACATCCCTGCGGAGCGTCCCGCTGCTGCTAACGCTGAAATGGCCAGGTTTGCTTAGAAATGGAGCGGAGCTCCGTGTGAGGCTGGCCCTGGAAGGGGTCGCCGGGACCCCAGGCCCGGTGAGCGGCCGTGCAGCTCCTGCCCCCACACCTGAGATCTGGGGCTCCTTTGGTGCCTCGGAAAGCCTCGTCTGACTGGCTCTGCCTCCCTTGCCAGCCCTCATTCCCCAAATGCCATCCTGCTCGTCAGGTTTGCTTTCGTGCACGGAAAGTAGTTCTGAAGAGCTGAACTCCGGTCTCGTTGCACTATATGTGCTATAAGTTGATAATGTATTTTTTATGGTATCCTACAATATAAGTAATTTTAAATCTTCAAAGTCTGCTTTTTAATGTGTATACCTGCTTAGAAATAACACAAAACTTTTTGAGTAATTCTCATTAAAGCATATTTCTCTGTCTATGAATGATTACACATATCAGGCGCTTAATTCTAATCTCTCTTCATTTTGTGTGTCCTGTACAAGTTCATCCTGTTCGGCTGAATAATGTTGGAGACCTGGCATGTCTCACTGTAACTTACCACGATGGAGCTAGAAGAGAAATTTTAAAATACTCCTTCAGAGCTCAGATTCTTGTTGTTTGCATATCAAAACAATCTTGAATCATTGAAATAGATTTCTGTTTGTAGAACCCAGTGACAGTGACCTGGTTCTTGAGCAACCCTCCACCTTAAATTCAGCACTGAGCTCTAATCTTGAAATGTTCCAAGTACATCACTGTCTGTCAGTCCCAAATTTACAGTCCGATTTTGTTTGTCTCTGTAAAGAGCTCAGGGTGTGGTTTGGAGCACAGATGGGATGACAGTTCTAAATGTTACTGTTTTCCTTGTGAGGTCTGTAACTGTTCCTGGAGTTCACTCATCTGTCAGCCTGTGTCCTTGCGATGATGCAGAAATTCAGAGGTTTATGCAAATGATATTAATGTTAAGCTATTTAGCTATTGTAGCCACTAAGGGAGCAAGGACTATCTGTGCCAGAGAGAGCAGGTCATGTGCAGCCATCCAGTCCAATCTTCCCTGCTTTGGAATGAGGTGTGATATTGGAGCTTTGTTATTGGGGGAAGATAATTCTTCTGAGATAAGTTCTCTGAAATATTGCTGTATTTGGCAGTGTTGGTTTGTACTCAAAGATGCCTTTTTGCCCAGCTGTGGAGAGTACTGCTGTAACTAATTCCAAGATTCTCAGAATTTTTCATTTTAGGAATTATTTTGCTTTTTCTTTCCATTCCTTTTTACTGAGAACGTATGTAAGTGGTGATTAACACTGGGGTGGCTGACTGGGGTTTTTAAATCTGTATTAAATTTCTCAGTATGGAAGATTATTTGGAGTAAAACTCATCTGCCTTTTCTTTGGGAAGTGACTCCTGAGGGAATGTCTTAGTTTAGGCTTCAACTCTCTGTTTCTAATGCTGTAACCAGAGCTGAGTGTACCTATGGATATCCAATTGTCACTCTGTCATAACTACAATGTTTTTGCTTAATGGTATTTTTAATGCATAATAGTAATTGCATTAATTTTTGCATGTGTGGCCTTTTCCTGGTTTTATAATTCGAGCATCTGCTAAATTTAATAATTAGGTGGAGTGGTAACATTAGGTTTGGATTTGTTTTGATTTCAGGCTCATTTAACTGTTTCCCTGTGGTAAGCTTCATGCAGTGGAACCTCACACTAAATTTTAGTCATCAGTGCTTCAGTTAATGTTTAGGTTCAATTAATTCATCAATATTTCTATGTGGGCAGGAAATTCTCTTTTTGAAGAGACTCCTTTTCCTTAAATCAAATATTTTCTTGTATGGGCAAGTTTCAAGCCAGGTGGATGTGGGTACAAAAGTACTCATCCTGGTGGGTACAGCAGCTGAAGTTCCACTGCTGTAATGGAATTTACATCCATAGTTCTAAAGAAAACTACATCATCTCATGACATAAAACTGGTGGGCATATCTTGAGGTTGCTGATGGCCAACACAGTATGAGAATTAAACCTGTTATGAGGTTGTTGTTTTGCTCTACTCCATTTTTGCTGCAACCATGAAGTCACTCTCCCCTCGCTGTCTCCTGCAGTCTCTCATATCCCTGCTTTCCTGCTTTTGAACACAGTGCTGTGCTCAAGTGACCCACTAACCAAACAGCAGTGGGTTTTTCAGATGATTCTTGGCCAAAGCAGGTATTGTGCAGGATCATCAGTCCTAGAGCAGGCCTGGTATGTGGGAAGGTCTCTTTGTGAAGTGATTTTTATTGGTCTGAAAGCAGGATCTGGGTTTGGAAGGCTTGCTTGAGGAACTCAAGGTGGGCATTAAGTCATTTTCATTTAAGGGAGTTCATTATTGATAAGCTTTTGTGGGGTCACTTTTAAATTAGTGCAGGCATTAAATGGTGATACACTGATAGGGACCATGAGGAGTTCTTTGGTAAATATTCCAAAAAACAGGCATCTGGTGGGGAGTGCCACTCACAGGTGGGGTCAGTGGCAGAGCTTTTGTTTTCAGGCAGTTGTCAAACAGGAAAACATTGAGCAGTGTTGAATTAGGGCAGAAACCCCTGCAAGTGCCACGATTTGCAGCTTTGTGGCTGTGCAGAGTGGTGTAGATACAGGTGCAGGGTCGTGTTTACCTTGGAATTTCTGTAGTTAATTGCATTGGATTCAGCTTGACTTCTTGTCTCTGACACTCCCCGAGGCCTGCATTGGCTGCTGGGCAAGTTGGAAAGGAAAGGATATGGCTCTTTAAAAGGTGGTGTATTCACAAGTTTGCCTGCCAGTAATTCTAACTTTTTTCTAAAAAGGAGTTATTCTTTATAAAAGCAGTCACAGTAAATATTCTAGTTCTATGCAATTTTCGTTCCATTCTGGTTTTCAGTGGTTATAAATAACACGTGAAATGACTTTCAAGGTAGAAAGCAGGAATCCATTTTGAAATATTCTATAAAATAAAGAGTGATTTATGGTTTCATATGATTTTGGCTGAAAGCACTCGGGCTTTGCCAGGTCATCAAAGTCCTGTCAGGAGAATCTGTTATTTATTGTTCGATATGCTGGGAGTGGTGTAAGTACTTTATGTTTATCTTATGTAAGTGTAGTGTTGGGAAAAATCACTTCCAGATACTAACACAATTTAAAAATATACCTTGAAAAACTAACCTGAATATTATAGATGTGAATTTTAAAGTTACCATTGAAGATTGATTTTTAAAAAAATAATTCCTAATGTTTTTATTGTTGCAAGATATTTTTAGAATGTGCCAAAAACATTTTCTAATACATCTTCTGGGCTGATATTTTGCTTACATTACCTTATATAACTGCACAGTCTTCAGTTTATATCAGCAGCTATTTAGAGCTGATGAAAGCTCAATGGAAAATCAGCTGAAGATGGATATTTTTTGACGTCAGTGGTCATTGTGGACTAACACAGTGGCACTGACTGGTAATGTTGATGTCTGGAAGGAGGAAATAGACCCATGTTTTTATAATCATTTGTAGATAAGTCACTGCCTGCCCATGTGAATGTCAAACAAAATGAGCACTGACTCACAGGCCTGTCCCGTGTCCTCTCTGTGGCCCCCTTTCATTTTTTAGTATTCTGCAAATATAAATGTACCTTTATCTTCTTTACTGTTTGTTTTTTTCTTTAACCTGGCTAAAACTGGGGGGTTCTGGCCTGGCTTCCAGTCTGGATTTTGGGATGTAGCAGCGGTGCTGTGACAGCGTTCTGGGAGCTCTGGGCTCCCCCTAGTACCTCAGACAGGTTTCTTTCCCAGAGACTGTGCAATGTCCCTGGCTGCTCTGGTGAGCAAACTCATTGTTCTGTGAACCCTTTGTTGTCCTTCTCAGGCTCTTTGTGTTCTGCAGGTTTTCCAGATTATATTGCTGATCTTACAAAATCAGAGACTGTAGGACTCCTGTGACCCTAGTGTGAAAAGCACAGATCACCTGCATATCAAAGTGAAAAACTCCTTTAGAAAAAGGCTTAGCAAGGTGCTTTGCCGTTCCAGTGTGAATGGGGAATAGTGGAAAGGGCAGTTTGGCTGTGCCAGTAGGAAATGTTGCTGCTCTGGCTGGAGAAGGGCGGGGAACAGCCCTGCTGCAGGAGCTCCCCGCTGCAGAGCCGCCCGAGCCCCTCTCGGTTACACGGGAACTGAACGCCACTGCTGCTGCAGGAGGAGGAACTGCTGAGTCTCCTTCTGGGGAATGTTTAAAAATGCATGGGGAGCGAGCTGTCTTCCCATGGGGAAGCAGAAAAGGAAGGGAAAGTATTAGAAAACTTGAGTGAAAATGAAACAATCTGTGTCTTGCTGTACTGGCTTTTAATACACGTGCTTTGTTTTATCTGGTGCTGTTGTTTAAACCAAAGATTAGATCAGAGCTGTAGGATGTGCTGGAGAACACTTCTAGAGAACACTGCCTGATGTGAGCATGATTTTTGGTAAGAAGGTAAATTTTTATTTCAAGCATAAGTGCTTGTGTTCCTTTTCTAAATAATATTCATTTATACCAACTGTGAGACTCCATGGTTTTCATTGCCAGGTTCCTCTGAAACACAGAAAACTATATGGAATTGCAGTGTAGGAGAAGAAACTTTTTACTTGTGACTCCTTGCTTGACCAGTTATGTTTTCTTGCTTTTCTTAGTGCCATATTCTGTAATGCAGAAGTATTTACTGCTTTGCGATATGAACATATATTCAAATGAATTTTAATTGCCTTTAACTTCAAATATTACACACAAGAAGTATTTTAATTTGCAATTAAATTGTGAAATGCTTTTAAAGTTCCACATATACCAAAACCACACCATGAACATTTTGCAATGAGCTCCTCCAGTCAGCTGCTCTTCTCTACTTAGAAGTTCAGATGCAGACAAGATTTATTGCATCTGGTCAACTGTCTGACTCCAGAAGATTGTTTTGAAATTGTCTATGTTCCAACATTTTTAATATATTTCCCTTCAACATTTTATATTATGAAAAAGCCACTTGTGATTTATTTAGTAGATAGAGTGAAGCAAATTAAACATTTAAGCCTTTTCAAGATGAATCTTGTGTAATTCAGTAAAAACTTACCAGCTGGATGACTGAAAAACAGTTTGCAGTGAACAGCTCAGGAACCAGGATGCTCCCACAGATATGAAGCTGTTTAGTTTATAAATTGCTCTGGGCAGTGACTGTGTCCCTTTAAAGTCACTGCAAGAGGCAGTGACTTGAATAGAGCAGCAAGTACAGCTGCTAGGGAAACACAGTGTGTAAGCCTAAAATTAATTTTGGATTACACAGAAGTGAATTACAACTTTTCATTTTTTTGTAAGACTTTTGAAATTAATTGGCTTTTAAAGCTGAAGAAAAAAGTTTTCTACCTGAGTGGTTAGCTCAATTTTAATCTTGCTGTATTGAAACTAAAAGTAGAGTTGGTTTTTTTTGATAACTAAAGAATGTGTAGGTTATTCCTCCATTTCTTTTTTTACTTCTAAACACTATGTTTGAAAATGAGAGTATTGCTGATTTTGTTTCATTGGGAAGCTCCAAATTCATGTAACGGAGATTATCTGGTCAGAGGTTGCTGGAAAGAACCAGGTGCAGCCTTCAAGGTCAGCTTGCAGCAGGCACCTCTGTGCATGGGCTCCAGTTTGAGGGTTGCAGTTTGGTCTGCTTGCCATTTGGTGTGTGCAGCAGGAAGCCAAGCACAGGGGAAGGTGTGCAGCCAGCACTGATCCCGGAGCAGCACCAGAGGTTCCCCAGTTGGTTCACTTGCACTTTGCACTCCTGTGTCAGTGAGGCAGGGGGTGGCAAGTACCACCTGTGAAATTCTCTCTGTTAGCAATCCAGGGATCATTAATGAGTAAAACTGCTAATTTTGTGTCGCAGTAATGACACAAAAGAAGAGACAGAGACACCTGTTGCCAGCAAGGAGGAAAGAGCAGGAAGGGGCGAGCAAGACCCACCTTCTTTATTTTATATACATTTAGAAATTACTATTCATTGGAGGAAATGAGTTCCTTCTCCCTCAATCACAGTGGTCAAAGGAAATGTCCATTAAAGTTCTGTGTCCAGGAGAAAGGAATGTAAATGATAAGATACAGTTACAATACCATGGCTATGTTTACATAGAAGAGTGTGAAAAACTAACTACAAAAGAATGACAACATCCAGAACTGCAAAAGTCAAAGCAACAATTTTGTACTTATTTTTGTATCTGTGTGTAGATGGAATGTCCTACCTCACTGAAATTTTAAATTAATGTTTTCTTGAGAAAGCCAGAGAGGCTGATTTAATACTGCATCTGATAAATGGAGGATTAGTAAGTGGAGAAAGAAGGCAATGGCTTAAAGGAATTATGATAGAGATTCCAACTGGTACTAACCAGTCCTCCTTCATGAAGGAAAACTCTTTATCCTTGTTTTTCGTGGTGCAGGACAATTTCACATAATGCAAATATTTCACATATAAACATTCTGGGGGGGGAGGGAATATGAAAGGGCCAGGAAGCACAGAAAATGTTTCTATTTCTTGGTAACAAGCACTGCTATTTCTGAATTGTTTCTGCCTTAAATACAAAGAACTTCTGAGTCAGCACATTAAATTGGTACAAGAATTGTATGGATTCCTTATTCTTCCACATGAATCCTTTTTATGCTGCCAGATGTTTATGTGTAACACAATGAAGTCTGGATCTGTTGCTGCTTTCTTGTGGTTGGATCGTGCAGTTCCTATTCAGATTTCTTATTTCCTGCTAATACCATTGCAAATCTAAAAATTGTTTGGATTGGGAACCTCATTTGAGAAAATGTTCTTTTGCAGTGGCCCTTTTCATATATTTCAGATACAGTAAAATGGGTGCTGTCTTTCATAGTAACTAATATGTGTAATAACTTAGTATAAAATATTGATTATTAATAATTCTAATTGAGGGCATTGGTGATTGTGCATTTGATTGCTGAGTTGGATAGTACAATCTTAGAATTTTTTAGCAATAATCTAAAAGGAGATGTAGATTCTCGTTTAAATCTTGCTGTTCTTGGTGATCTAAGTTAGTGGATCCAAATCATTACTCATCTGCCTGTTCAAACCCATTAAACATCAGGAGTGATCCAAGTCCTTAACCCTTTAAGCTGCTCAAGCCAGCAGCTGACTGATCCCCGAGAGGGATGAGTGGCAGGAGGTGTCAGAATGATCCTTCGAGAGGAGAACAGCCTGGAGATGTCCAGGTTTATTTCCTCATTGGGCATAGGGGAAACTTGAGAATCCAGAGTCTGCTCTGCCCTGTAGTGAGGGACCAAACACAGATCTATTTCAAAATCTGAATATAATCCTTCCTAGAGTTTTTGACAGATCAAAGATCAGAACAGAAGGCTGTTTGCAAAGAGGAAGAGTTTCTGAAAACACGTATTTCTCTGTTACTGAATCATCTGAAGGGGACCTGTTTTGCACAACTCTCTGAGCATCCTGTAGAGACAGTTCAGCTTTCCATGCTATCATTTCATAAATGACCATGTCTGTAAGCAGTTTCCCAGTTAGGTTTTTCCTAGCTAGAGAAGGACTATCTATATTGTAATAGTTATAAATGTTTACCAGAACCCTCTTTCTTGGAAAAGGCTTTGTTCAGGAACCACCACGCACTGCACATCACGTGTAGGAGTAACTCAGATTTAACAAAGCTGCCTCTTTTCCCTGTGCCCTTATTTCTGTTGGAGAAGAGAATGCAGAACTGGTGCCACAGCACAGGCTCATTTCTTGGGTTTTCTGAGGTTTTGTCACAGCAGACCTGAGGGTGTTGGGAGCCTGTGCAAAAGCTGGAATGCACAGGCCCCCCTTCCAGCTGCTCTCCCACTCTTCCCAGTGGGTACCTGGGGGGCCACGGCGTCTTAGAAGCGCTGGGTTGGGGAGGAAAATTGATGCCAGCTTTCAGGAGAGAGGAAGCTAATTCAGGGAACAATTTCATCCAAGGTTAATGGAAGAACAGACCTCCAACACAGTATCAATTGGATCAAGCTTAAAGCAATCAGTTATGCCCTGGTAGCTATAACTCGGCCCGGGTCAGCCAGGCAGCACTGGTGATGTTTTACAACACTTTCTCCGTGGCTTTTATCAATAAGGAAGGAGAAACAAGTTTCTCAATTCCATTTCTAGAGTAATACTGTCTGCGCCCCAGTGAGGGAAAGAAAACCTTTTTTCAGGAACTCCAAACAGAGTAGTTGTAGATTCTATTCCATATAGTTTATAGAGGGAGCAAAATGAACCATATATATAAACAGAAGGACAGCAGGATGTGGAGGTGCTTTCACAAAATAAGTGTGTGCAGCCAGATCTCCTGTCAGTCCTTTAGTGTGTGCTGCACTTAGGTATTTTCTCCTCATCTCCTTGTTCACAATGGTCTGTGGTTTAAGTTCTTGCTTCCAAAAATTCAGCTCGAAGGACTATTGGTCTTTCTAGGCTGTGAAACAAATGTCCCAGGAAATACTGCAATTGTTCATCCCTCTTTCTACCCCTCGAGGTTAATTCTGTTCTAAACCTTCACTTGCCATGGAAGGTCAGCAATGCAAAACTATTTTCACTTTTTTCCACTTTATCAGTTCAGAAAAGGATTTTGGTTTTTTTAATCCATTAAAAAAAGTGATCAATAAACCCAGATAATTTCCAGGGAATTTGTAGCTATTTTCCTGGGAAATTTGTCATGTCTGTCTTAAACCTCCTTCTTTGTATTGGTACAAACATTTGTACTTTTGGACACCACCATGGAATTACTCTCCCAAAAAACGACCATTTATTTGATCTGGAAGGAGGGCAGGAGTGGCAGAAGATAAGAGCAGAGGGGTTGCACCTCTTTATTTTGATGATTGTGTTGGCCTTTTATGGGTTTAAAGATTGTGAAACTATGGTCTGGTGTATGCAACTCCCAGAATGTGTTTTCTAGACTGCATTTCAAGTTCTAGAACCAGTAAAGACTTATTCAACCACTTAAAAATATTTGTTCCTGTCTTTGTGAGGGCTAAATTGTGCTTGATATTCCATTGAAGTGTTAGCAGCAGCTTTGTCTGGGTGAGTGAAAACTGCTGCCTACAAGCAGCACGGAGTTATCCAGTAACTTTTAACTTATTGTGTGTTTTAAATGAATCATCACACTGGCAGTGTTTTAGTTGTTTGTGAACAACTCTAAGAAACAGCACAGGCCTGGAATTCTGCTGGAGCTGCTGTTTGTCATGAAGTGAGCCAGAGTAGATGGTGCCTTCCACAGCTGCTTCCTCCTCTTCCAGCTCTGTCTCTCTGCTGTTGCACCTTGCACCGTGCAGCTGCTTCTGGTGCTGCTGTAAATCTGATCAGCCAACACTCCTTTCACTTTCTTTAATCTCATCCCTTAATTAATACGTGCCCTAAGTGCCTCCTAACACCAGTCCCTTACAATTTTAATCGCTGCTACTGAATTACTTGCTTAAACAGCCAATAGATCATTTCAAAAGAGCTTGCAGAGAAGTTAGTGCCACAGAGCTTCTCAGCTTGTGAGCTGTCCTGCTTTTCTGAGCCTGCTCTGAAATCCAAGTCATCCAACTGGGCATGGGCAATCTGGTGTGTGGGTGGAGACGTTACAGAACAGCCTCATTTATTTCTTGAACTCCAATTGGGATCCTGTGCCATTCCAAGCATGTATTGCTGGTAGAGAAATCTCACTAGCCTTTTGGTGTGCTTTTTTGATGCATACTTGTTCTAAATATAGTGAAAGCATACTGATTTAATTGAGTGTAATTGCATAACGTGGGAGATTTTGATAGGGATACCAGTCTAAGGACAATCACAGTCTTTATGTCAGACACTTTGAAGTGAACTAAAATACACAAAAAAGCCCTCAGGTAATACCTGTCTGCATCAGGAGGGATGTGGTTACAGAGCATCCCACTAAAATTTGGGTATCATTGTGCTGGCAAGTATCAATCTGTCTGTGATAGCAGGGTATGTAGAGGAGACACTGGTGCCAAACTTGAACTCAGAAGTAGTAGTGTTTGCAAGTGGTATGTGCCATACAGTTACTAAAAAAAGAAAGACAAAGTTGCATTTAAGAGGGTCAGCAGAATGTTAACAAAATAGTGTTCATTAATTTAGTAGCATGAGACTATTAAAAATTTCAGTAACTCACATTGTAAAATTTCTTTTGTTTGAGTTGCCTGCTTCTGACCATGTTCTACCATTATTTCAATTTTTAATATGTCTTAACAAGCTAAATTCTAAACTCTGCACGTGTCATTTCAGGTTTGCCTGAATCCATTATTGCAGCAGCGTGTGCCAGAAGTGGCCAGAGAGTTCTTCATGTGGATTCGTAAGTGCCTCTGATAATTTCCCTTTTTAAGAGATCAGCTGACAAGAAGGGTTTCTGTGTCTCTGTCCTTGTGGGCTGCAGGATTTCTCCTGTGTTCCTCTGGCACCAAGGAATGTTGTGCTTCTGTCTCTGCCTTGTTTTGGGGGTGTTGCTGCCATCAGTGGAAGAGGCAGTTGCTGAGTGCTGGCTGGGGAATTTGGAGTCGGTGATGTGGTGAAGGTGCTGGGATGGCTCCTGCTTTGTGCAGGCAGGAATGGCTCCAGTTTAGTGCCCTTCATTCTCATTCCTGGCAGTGATTATCCCATTCTGTTGGCTGAGAATGACCTGTGGTATTTCAATTGTTTGTCTCCATTGGCTGTCAAAGTCTGTAATAATATTGGCTACTGGAACTTTGCTTTCTTTTATCCGTGCCTGTTTTTAGCTCTGGTGAATATCACCTTTCAGCAATGTATGTTGTTCCCTTCATTAAGGATCAGAATTATGAATTCAGATTTTTCTCAGAATGTAAAGAAATGAGGTTTGGGGTTACTGAAATACCTGTGTTAGGTGTGCTACTTTGATTAATCTGTTGTTCCCTACAAAGGTCTGAGTTAAGTCAGGCCCAAGGTGTTGAAAACACATCTGCATAAAGTCTTTGTTTATAGTTTACTTGCACTCATTACCTTGTGTACCTTATTTTATTAGTTTTAATCTCCAGCCATGTTTGCATTTATCATAATATACTGCATAGGTGATTATGGGAGATAGTTTTGAAGTGGCCTGTTATAAAATACTGAGTTCTGAGTTTGATTTATAAACACTGTCCAAGCATTGCCATCAGCAGTAGCTAATCTTATTCAAAATAGTCACTTCACTGCAGTGTTGCCATAAATTGCTGTAGACTGATTTTAAACTGAAGTTAGCTTCTGCCAACCAGTAATTGAAGGAGCTCTATTTCTCTGTGCCAGCTATCTGTCTCAATAAACGTAAAATCTGTGGTTCTTCTCAGAGAGCTACATTTACTGCAGATATTAATGAGCTGTTGACATGTGAAATTTCAAGGATATTTGTTAAATGATTTAGAAAAGTAATTTGCAATTTAGAATGTGGAGATTGGCACTTAGTTTAAACTTGAAGTTGCTGGAGAAAGGTAGATCAAGACTAAAAGAGGATTACTTGAAGTGAACATGCTTCCCCTACTAATTGTGCATTTGCAAAGGACTTTCTCCTCACCACTTGCTCAAGTTTCTGTTTTTGGTCCTTGGCTTATTTGCCTCTTTTAATTCTCTGTCTCAGTGGTTATGCAATAATTTGGTTACTGAGGATAGGCAGTTGGGGTGAGGCACATTCAGCTACATTTTCCATTTCATTTTCAGCATCTGGAATACAGCATTTGTAGGCTGTAGTTTTATTGTCTACATCCTTCCTCATTGGCTTATTTATCTTTCCACATGGAATTTAATTCAAAGGCAAAGGAGTCAAAATGCAGAATTTTAATTTCTCATCTATGAGAATTAGAGCAAACTGGGCATGTGTTGCTTCTTGGCACCTGTTATCTTTATTATTTTTTGCCTGTACTTTGCCTGTAGAGTACTTGAGTGTTCCTTGTGTCCAAAATTCTTTTACTTGAGCATCCAGAAGTGTGCTGGGCCTTCTCCCTGTATCTCTCCAGTCTAAGACACCTCCTTTTGTAGTTTGTTCCACTTCCTGCTAGACAATCTGTCTCACTTTATTTCAGAACTTATAAAATCTGTGTTGTAATAAAACTCATCTCTTCGTACAGCCTTCTTTTGGATCTTTAACTACCCTAAAGTGAGGGTGCTGTGGAAATAGAGCAGCCAGAAAGCAAAAAAGTTGCTTCTCAAAGCAGATCAATTTATTGCAAGAAAAATAAAGAAATCATTTAAATGAGGAAGGCTAGGCAAAAAAAGTCTTTAATCCTGGTGTCTTTTAAGCTTTTTGGAAAAAGTGCTTTTTATGTTTGTTTTGATTTAGGATATAATCCCAACGAAGGTATTAGAGAATAAACCTGTTCTCAGCTGGTCCATGGTAATGACCTTTGGTCATGTTCAGATCCCAGGGTACAATGTGATGCAGCACAAGTGACTGCCACCCTCACCCACCCTTTGCTGTGCTGAAGGACCTCAGGAGCTGTTTGGGTGAAACCCCTGCTGGGGAGGCCAGGGAGCTCCTGAACACCATCCCTGAGCCAATACATTGTCTGTGTGATAATGGGCAGCACATGAAAGTGTGTGGCTTTGATACACAAGTCATTTTGTGTGCAGGTCCCTACAATCGATGTGGCAGTGACTCCTGAGCAAAGGACAGCTGCCCTGATGGCTCAGGACTTGTGCTGGGAGATCAAAGGCAGGACAGACACAGGAGGCAGCTTTGGGCACGATTGTGAGGCATCAGCAGCTTCTGTGCAGCCAGCACAGCTCAGAGTGTGGCACTGGGCTGGGTCTGACACAGCCCTGGGCAGGGCCACCTCCTCAGCAGGCACAGACCACCAAATGCCTTCTGTCTTTGTTTGAATTCTCTGTCTCCTGCTTTCAGAAGTGCCCACTTTCTCAACTCTGCCTGCAAAAGGACACATTAGATATTCCCTTGGTTCCCATTCCAAGATTGTTAATCAGTCAGAGACCATTTGGGATGTCAGTGTTCTGGATTGGGATTTGCCAGTTATTTCAGAAATGGTGTTAGTAATTGAAGAAAAAAGTCAAAAGCAAATGTAAGTGAAGAGACAAGTTTTTTGCAGAGGTCAAATTGTACTTTGGCTACGTTTTCAAAACTTTGCAAAATGGCTTCAGCAGTTCTGCCATTAGCTCTGAACTATAGATTAGAGATTTGAAAAGCAGCAGTGTTGTAATTCAGGTGAAATTCAGGTAAAATGGGAGGAGTTTTGAGCAAATATAATTTAGGAAATAATGTGTAATAGGGAAGGAAAACATCTGTGCTCTGTCTAACTTGGTAGAAAAAATATTTTCTACCCCTACTGTTACACCTTCAAAATATTCTTAGTTAGGGGATAATTGAATTATAACCCTAAAAAAGGAAGAGAATATCCATCTTAGTAGCTTGCTAATATAGCAAGAGACAAGGGGGGCTTAGTCTTTGACATTTTGGGACAATATTTTAGTTCTAATTAGGCTTTGATCTTGACCATTACTTTAAGGAATTCTTCAGTTCATCTTCAGGGCAATTATAACAAAATATTTGGTTACAAAGGAGTCCTAATTGTAAAACCATTAGTCAGCTCTTTCCAGAATTCCTCTTCAAGACTTTTACTAAAAACTTTGCTCATTATGTCAGTAATCATGTCTGGTCTGTCTTCTTTCTGTAGTGTTTTCAGATGAGAAAATTAAGCAATTCTGATTCATCACATAGTGCAGGGAAACTAATTAAAATTCCAGGATAAAAAAATCTGGAAGTTTCTACTTCAGGAGAAGATGAATATTTGAGGTGGTGTAACACAGTTTGGGAAGGGTGCTCAGACAGCAGAAGAAAGGGAGGACAGCTGGGGTTCTTTTTCCTTTGCAGAAGGGCTGTACCATCTCCTCAGAATGGATGGAGCTCCAGAGCAGGGTCATGCAGTGCTTTGTTGACATTTAGGTCACCTCAGTGCTGGGTAAAACAAGGGATTTCAAAGGCAAACCCAGCTGAAGAACAGAGGGGTGTTCACATGAAGGATGCCTGTCAGCCAACAAATAAACTTCTGTAACTTTCTGTGAAAATAACATTAATTTCTCTTACTGGAAGTTCTAACTTTAAATATTCTAAATATGCATGACTTTATACTGGTGTAGGTTCAAGTAACCCACTCCTAATTTTAGGCAGGTGTTTTCTGTGATTTCTGTGATCAGAGGCATTGCTTGCTCTGACAGCCATTCCAGGTTGTATTCCATATTCAAGAAACTTGCAACCAGAGCAGCACATTTCCTTAAAAAGAAATCTTCATGGCCCTGGTTTTTGGAAAACCCAGAAGTGATAGATAATACATGGATATTGAACTTTTTATTCTGTGCAATCTTAAGAACATGAAGAAATGAACCTGTACTGTTGACAGCTAAAACAAAGCTGGAGGTTTTCTTGCATACAACTGTCAGTGATTGTTTTACAGACTGAAATCTCCCAGAATTGGGCATTTTATAGATGTAATCCTCATTGCTTTGTGTTCTATGCCATACCAAACTTTCTGAGCTCACCCATGTCATTCACACGAGGTGAAGATGAATTCCTTGTTACAGAGAATTGGAATTTCTGGTTGGAAATTTGCCTTTGCAAAAGATGTCCTATTTCTGTTCTTCACCATTGCCTCACAGGAGCTGAAAGACTTTTTTAGGTCAGTTTGTAGTCAGGAGCAATTAGGCATTGCTCAGCAGACATCTGTCCTTCATATGCTAAGTAAGCAGCGTGGTCCAGAGCAGCAGTGCTGGTGCTGGAGTGGGGCTGACACTCCTCATGAAGTCTCTGTCAGTGCACAGCAGCCCTGTCAAAAACATCCCATCGTAAATCTGGGCAGGGGAATCTAACCTGAATTCAGCTTTGCACTTTTATCACATTGATCTCTACAATTTAAAAGTGGAGGAGGCTATGATAAGATTGATTTAACAGCCTTCACATTATTCTTTAAAATGCAAACCCTGTCTTCCTCCCTACGTTTAATTTTATTTTCCTAGTATGTGCAATAACATCAGCTACCTGTTCAGGAGGGTATTTTAGGTACCTTGCAGGCTGCTGAAGTGCCAGCACACAGTGCCAGAAAACAGAGTTCAATCCTGAAATAACTGTTTTATTTTGCAGAATGTAATTGCTCTATTATTTTTCTTCTCTGAGTTGTTAAGTGTTTAAGATGTGCAATGCATGACAGCAAAAGCCAACTAATCCAACTGATGTTTAGAGAAATATTGATAGAGAAATTTTTAAGAGAGAGCAGAGCCTTTCTTTGATTAACAGCAGAACTATTAATTTTCTGTTTTAATTTAAAAGAAGTAAATAATCTTTTTTCAAGCAAGGAGGTGGTAAAAAGAAACTGGGAAGTGCTCAGGGAGGGATGATCATTTTGTACAAATCAGTTCCTTTGGCTCCACCTGCAGTACATGCAGTTCAACAAGAATTTTGACAGAGCATTTTCACAGTCTGTAATAGGCAAAATATGTTCTGTAAGCAGTAGATAAACAATAAGCTGAACTTTCCTTTATTTGACATAATGAAGAAGCGAGTCAGTTTTGGCCAAGAAACAATATTATCTATATTTTCCTTTTCCTCACACCATCCCATGTGCTTTTCTCAACATTATCCTCCAAATAATTTGATTTTGGTCTATAGTGTGGTTGGTCAAAGATGGATACAGATGAGCAAAATGGAAATTTTGCATTTCCTTAAGAGTTATAAAATAGTAATTTTTATATATTCTGCATCTGAAAAATCTTGTCATGGAAAATGTTTTGAATGTATCAAACTTGGTTGTTTTTTCTTTCAATCCAGAAAAGCTATGCTTTACCTGTCCATCAAGATTTTCTTTTGTTTTTTCTTTACAGGAGAAATTACTATGGTGGAAACTGGGCCAGCTTTAGTTTTTCAGGATTATTGTCCTGGATTAAAGAAAATCAGGTAAAAATTGCCCAAATCACTTCTTTTAGCCTTCCTTAACGTGAAATCTCTGTTGTTTGCGTGATTTATTACAAGACAAATTACCACAATGCTTTTTCTCTTTGGTAATTTGACAGATCAAAGAGGTTTTTAGTTGCCAGCTTTAGTGGTTGAGACTCACCCATCTGGCCTGGCAGTCTGGGGCTCTGATGTGCCTGGGTTGTTAATCTGATTGAGACCAGTCTGTGCTGGGTCACACTTCTGGGCTCTTGAGCTTCAAGAGAAGAAACTGCACTATTGTTTCAATTCCTTTACCTCCTGTAAATGATAACCTGGTCTCTTCCATTGCCTGTTTCTCTGGTGTTTCAGCCCTTTTGTTTTTCTTGTTTGCATTCAGCTGATTCTTCTTTACAGGGAGAAAGGGGATTGCTGGATCCTTCCGCTGAAACGTCCCCTAACCAGGACAAAAAGATGAATGTTGATAGTGTATTTTTCAATGACCAAAGTTTATCTAATTCATGACAGTCCACTAGAAATCTTCCAGGGAGGATATTTATTTAGGAGATGGAGCACTTGGAGAGTATTAGCAAAGGGCTGCTCGGTTATTTACAGAAATGGCCGGAGCCTGTTGGGCTGTAGAAGATGAAGTTTTTCAGCACAGCCTCCTGCCTGTTCTTTACACCGTGCTGCCTTCTTCATCAGGGGAGCTTCATATTCTCTGGGTTCTGTTGTGTGATTTAGAGATTCCTGTGTGGACAGATTCACACAATACCCAAATCACCAGGTTTTTCCATATGGTCTCCATTCAGAGAGGTTTGTCACAAAAATCTGGCACTAACCTGGCTGTGGCAAACCTGTCTTTGAGGAGATTGTATTCAAAGCTACATTCAACCCTCTGCCAAAGCTTGTATTTCATTAACACTATATTTCAGATACTGTAGTACAAATGTTGACATGCTATAATGAAGTAACAGGTCTGTTTTAACTCAAAAAGTATAAATAGAAAAAAACATTAAGACGGTTAAGATGGGTTTTTTATATTATTAGATGGTACAAATTATTTGTGACTACAGAGATTTATAGTTCAAGAAGAGCTTTGCACAGTACAATATGTAATTTTATACTTGTTCTTTGTAAGCAAATGACAGATCTCAGTGATGAATGTGAAGACTGGAGAAAGCTGATCCTTGAGAATGAAGAAGCAATTCCTCTTAGCAGGAAGGATAAAACTATTGAACATGTGGAAGATTTCTGTTTTGGCGAGTAAGTAGAAATGTAGAATTACATGACTGATTTTACATGCCCAGAGGGAAATGATCCCATTGTGCTTTTGGCTTTGAGGGTTTCACCATGCTGCCATATTGCACGTGGTCTCCAGAGGTAACCCTGGCCTCTGAAATGTTCCTGATGTCCTTGTGCTGTGTTGAAATCACTGAAACAACCTGATCCTTCCTAAGAGACCCTCTCTGGATGCAGTGTCGTTCCTTGGCCAACTTTGTGAGTTGGTGATTTAATTCTGAGTAGAAAACAGAAGGGTTGTGTTTGTAGGTAGCAGTAGTAGTAGGCAGGTGTGCACTGCCATCTATTAAATTTTTCCATTCTTCATTTGGCTAAAAGCTGCTGTTGTCATAGGCAAAAATTAAACTTGTAAGTACATGTAACTGAACTACGTACACAAGAACAGGAGCACAAATGGACAGCACTACTGTAACTATGAAATACTTTATTGTGCTAAAATGATAAAGCAATATTTGCCCTTTGTCCTTTTTATATGCAGTGAATTTATCTTACTGAAGTTAAATCCACTGAATATAAATTTAACTAACTGAGCTATGTATTTATTTATTTATTATCTTCTGAATTTTGAACTGAACCGAACACTCTTAAGAGTTCCTGAGAGGTTCTTGGAGATAATTATGTGAGTTTAACCTTGAATCTCTTAGAAAATACCATAGGTTGCTAAATGAAATGCTGACAGATACTCATACAGAAACATGAAATTCTCTCTGTAAACACCACAAGGAGGAGAAAAAAGTTGTGAATGACACCAGTCCAACCAGAAGGTCACAGACTGAGACCAAAGGTTCAGCACTGCACAGTAATGGCTGCCTGACCATACTGCAGATCAAATGTAAAGCAGAAGCACTTGAATATTGTAATTGTCATCCTGTTGTCGTGGTAAATATTGCTCAGAACCAGGATTAAATCAGATTGAAAGGTTTCAAAGTCTCTTAACTTTGTGGATGATTTTTGACTGGTAGCTGGCTCCCAACTGAGTCCCCTAGCACCGAGATTCCACACTTAGAAGTGAGGTTATGCTTGAGTCAGGACAAACCAGAAGATTCTGCTTTTAAGCATTTCACTTAGCTCAGTACAGTGCTGCCTGTCTTGGTCATCACCAAAAAAAAACCCAATCCCACAAGCAACACTGATAAGATTAATAAACCTGGCAAAGAAAAAGTTCTCCAAAAGAACTTAAAACTTTCTGAGAGAGTCAGTTACTGTGTTTCTGACAATTTACATGTTCTGGCTAGATTCTGTTGTTTCTGCTTAACTTTTGTAACTCTTATGAAGTTACCATTAAACATTTATTTTGAAAGAATAAACAGCTGGGTAGCAGTATAATATACACAGTGCAAATCTGAAATGAATGGCCTTAGAACAAAGTGCATCCATCAAAGGGAAAGAATACTGTGTCTACAACAAGCTGTATTGAAAAAAGGCAAATGGCTGAAAAATAAATAGTGAACACCTGTGCTGAATAAATTAACCAGCTGGTTGGCAATTTTTCATTTGACCTATCTGAAGGGGTTGCTGTTACAAGGCATTAATAAGACACATTCATTTTAAGATATTCCTTTGTTAGTACCATTAATTGATGAATGGTGGAAGATAATATTCTAAATTTACACAACAATTTGTCTGCAGATGTATTATTTTTTTCTGAATTAGGAGAAGAATTGTCTGTACAGAAGTTCAATTTGAGTCATTTTTATAGACAGTTCTTACATTATTCAAGGATATTTGTTCCTATAGGAAGGATGGCATGAATTTAGATTATATACAGTTTTTAGGCTTTCATTATAAAAAGTGTGGAGCTGCAGATCATGGAGATTTACGTATTCTTTAATGGGAAGTGAATAGAGGTTTAAAATATGTACATATTTCTGTTCCACTGCTTTCCAGAGTGATATAGAAAAATGCAGTGTATTATGAATCCAAGTTTGTTTTGATTTTAAAAAGTAATAATCAAGTATGTTTAAAATGAGATTAACTGTACAGTGAAATTGGGAGAAGGTAGAAAGAAAACCTTACTCTGAAATTTTGTGTTATGAGAAGATTTAGGATGAGTTAAAGAAAAGCTTCATTCTTAGTTACTGCATTAATGGCAAGAGCTTTTGCAGTATGCACAAACACCATGTTCCAAATTCCTCAAAAAAACCAAATCCAAGTACAACCCCAAAATTTAATTAACTTTCATTTTTATTTGTAGCAGAGATTGCTTTTTTAAAAACCATTTGACAAAGTACTTATCTTTCTTTGATATTTTATAGTTACTTACTGCCAGCAGTATGAAACAAAAAGACATAATTAATGTACAGAAACAGACTTCTCTCATTAGTGCTTCCTTGTAGCAGTTCCTGTATTTCCCAGGGCAATATTTTACCCCAGTCATGAGTTAAGTGCTTCCTGGTGACTGTGCCCAAGCTGAGAGATTGCTTCCAAACTTTTCCTGAGTCCATGTGAGCTTCCCAAGTTCATAAATGAGGAGCAAGTTTTAAAGGATACCAGGTTTTTGTTCCTTTTTGAGCAGAAATCCTGGCCCTGCTTCCACCTCTAAGGCTGCAGGTGTGTGAGGGAGCATTTTTGGGATGGATGCTGAATAATTCCTTGCTGTTCTGTGAATTTTAACCATCCTATTAGTACTCTGTGTTTGCAGGTCACCTTTAAAATCATAGTTCATTAGTATTCAGCCAAGATTAAATTGTTTATTCAGTGCATTAATGGCTTGTGGTATAAAGATAAAAAGATAGTCTGGAATTACTGCTGAACTCCTTTCACTTACAATGACACTGATTTGATTCATCTCAGCTGGTAGTGTAAACTGAACCAAGTTCAAAAGTACTGGTTTCTGAGGTAGATGGCATTGAAGTTCAACATGAAATGAGTTGATGAGATTAAAAGTGGAGAGCTGCTTTATAAGGGGAGTTTTAAAGAAATGTTGTGAAAAGGAAATGGACTGTGCAGAGTAAATGTTGTGTGGGAATGTCCCTCCTGTGACTGGCTGCCTTCACCCACTGGGCACGGGTTTGGAACACTTGCATAAAAACAACATTGCTACTTGAACAACTAATTAGAATGCAAGGGCAGAGTTGTAAAAGTAATTGGAACGTTTGACTTAAACTTTGGGTCAGAATGGTCTGGCTCTCAATGGACCTGCTGGGATCACAGCTGCAAAGGAGCTTAGTTGTGTAAAGCCTGCCTGTTTTCTTCAGTGAGCCTGCTTTGAACAATATCTCAGCTCAATGACCTTAATGCATATTTGCATTTCAGTTTCAAAGGGTTTTTTAATCCACAGGAAACAACTTATCAAATTGCTGTACGGTTTCTATTTTTAAATACTTCATTCTGTTGTTCCTTTAGCTGTGTATTGTTTCACCATGAGAGTCTTGATTTTCGTTTTGAGATCCTTCCGTTTTTGAGTACATGTAAAGTAAAAACACCAAATTTGTGTTGGTTTTTTTCCTTCTCAATAAAAATAGTCCTCTTGAATTACAGCTTTGCAGCCAAAGAAGCAGAGTTTGTTAGTGGGTGAAACACCTGATTTGGCCAGGATAAAGAAATTCTAATGCTTTTCCTAGAAATGCTTGAGGTTGCCATTCTGGCAGCGACTCCAAACTTCAAACAAGTTTTTAAGACTCTTCAAAAAAGGCTTTCTTCCTTCTTTTTCCCCCTTGTGTTTTTAATCAGTCAGGATTCAGCTGAAGGTGTTGAAGAAGCTGGTGCCCTGCCAAAGCTGCCCGTGTTTGGAGGAGCTGCTGCTGAGGAGAAGGAGAAGGAGAGTCCAGCGGCCGAGAGCTCCGGGCTGGAGCCAGAGCAGAGCCCTGAGCCACAGCAGGGCCCTGAGCCAGAGCAGGGCCCTGAACCAGAGGAGGACCCTGACCCACAGCAGGGCCCTGAGCCACAGCAGAGCCCTGAGCCTGCAGGGGCAGCCCAGGGGGATGGCACAGAAACAGCCCCTGGCACTGGGAGCTCTCCCAGCACAGCCTCCCCAGAGGCCGCTCCGGAACCAGGAACCACGGAAGCTGCACCCTCCGAAAGTTCTGCCCAAGAACCAAAGAAAATCACCTATTCCCAAATTGTTAGA
Source organism: Climacteris rufus (assembly GCA_013398175.1). Taxonomy (NCBI): domain Eukaryota; kingdom Metazoa; phylum Chordata; class Aves; order Passeriformes; family Climacteridae; genus Climacteris; species Climacteris rufus. The sequence continues at coordinate 3,739,953 of VZRZ01001998.1, forward strand.
GAAGGCAGAAGGTTTAATATTGATTTAGTGTCCAAGGTAGGAACTGAATGATTCTTTTTGTAGAAGTACATTTACTTTGCTTAAAATGCTGACATGATTTAAGAAACCTCTCATGTTGAGGGTGACAGCACCTTTGAGGCAAAATAGCCACTCTTGAGAAATAAGAACTGCTACCCTCAAAACAAAAGCTATTCTGTATGTGTTCTGAAGTGTTTGTTTATAACCAAAGAGATCAAAAAACACAGCTCAGAAATATCTCTACAAAAGTAAATGTAATGAAATTTAACACCTAGGTAACAGCTGCATGATTGCTCCTTTTAAATTGTACTGTTTAAAAATCGTGTTTTTAAACAAGGAAAAGCTGCATGCAGATTTTTTATCTTTTTAAAATATATGTGCTCTGCAGTGCAGGGAAGTTTCCAGTAGTTTGTGCTGGTGTTTCCTTGGCACAGGAGCAGCAGCTTCCTTGTGGTGTTCTCACTGGTGTCCCAGGAAAACTTCATCCAGAAAACTCCCATTTGATCTTACAAATTCTGTTATTTGGGACTGCAAAACTTTTCACTCCAGACAAACATCTTCAGTTCATAGTTATACTTCTGTCCTCTTTGTATTTCATTGTATGCTTGTAGCTTATAGGAAGATATTAAATTATAAATGAGAACGTGACTAAACCTTAACTGGGGAGTTAGGGACTTGACCTGTGGAAAAGGTGACACTCAGTTCAGGTGATTCAGGGAGCAGCTGATGAGGATTTACACAAACACCATTGGGTACTTCACTGATCCTCTTTACCCAGCATTTCCTTTCCCCTCCCTGTGCAGTTGCTCTACTCCAGGGGCCTGTTAATTGACCTGCTCATTAAGTCCAACGTGAGCAGATACGCGGAGTTCAAGAACGCCACGCGGATCCTCGCCTTCCGAGAGGGAAAAGTGGAACAGGTACCAGAAGAGAACATCTCACCTGGGTGTACTCTCATCTTCTTCAAGTCAGGAAGCTTGACATTGGTTTTGTGAGAATTTGGTAACAATAAGCTAGTGTTTTTCCTTGATTCTGATTTTAATTTAGTTTCTGGATGTTTGTATGTATTATATGTGACTATTAAAGTAAAACAAGGTTGTGTAGTCCAGGATGTTGACATAAATCTCTGCCTCAGGCTAAATGTTTAGGCCATGATTGACTTGGCAGTTAATTCCTAAAGATTCACAGGTTTTAGGTTCTAAGATTCTAACATAGGCTTGATTTGTCTCTGTGCTGCTCACAGGAGAAGTCAATGTGATAATGGCAACAGGAGATACTGGCACAGTTAATACAAACTCCATTGATTAACTCTGCAGTCAGAGATGCAAGTGAAATGGAAGGGAAATAAAAAGGGGAAGAGGCTGAAAAAGATTTTAAAATAGTGTGGAAAATTGGTAACTTTTATTATGGTTATAATGGAAAATAAGGGAAAGAAATGTGTAAGAAAATAACTGTAATAGAAAACACTAATTTAGAATATTTGTTATGTAATCAGACTGTTGTTACTTGATGCTTTTACATCCAAAGTATTGCAAGTATTTAAAGCTATTAAAAATATTTTGCAGGTGCCTTGTTCTAGAGCAGATGTGTTCAACAGCAGACAGCTCACCATGGTGGAGAAGAGAATGCTCATGAAATTTCTGACATTCTGTTTGGACTATGAACAGCAGCCTGAAGAATACCAAGGTAGTTTCATTGAACAGGGCACACTCCCTTCTTAGGAGTTCCTTCAGGGAGGCACAGTTTTGAGAGCTCTCCTGTGTTTTCATGTGGTTTATTTTTAGGGATTCATTTTCAAAGTATGCTTTGACCTTTTGGTGACCTTTTCACTTCAGTGTTAAATTCTTCTGCTTAAGCACTTGCTCTTCTAGTTCCCACATCATTTATTATTTACATTTTTCTTTAACAGCAAAATTATATATTGCAGCAAGGTTGCAAAATGCTTTTTATCATTTTTAAGTGTTTCCTTCCACCTCACAGGTATTTTTTAAAATAATGTGATGTTTCTGAATTTTCTTTCTGTTTTTTTGGGTACTATGCAAGTCTTCACAACATGTTACCACAAAATCACAAATGGAGAAAATGTAACTTTTAAACTTGGAAAGTAAATAATTTGATGCTCTTTAGTTGTAGAGGGCAAGTTCAAAGTGCTTTTATCAACTGTTGACTTACTCAGATGAGAGGAAATCAGAATAGATCTGAGCTATAACGTGTGAAGAATAATGAGCATCAGGTCAAAGAGGGAAGTCAGTTTGACAGGAGGAAGGTGCCTTGGGTTTGTACAAAGAATGAAGTGATGTCCTCAGTTCCTGGAGTCCAAAAGTAAACTAAGGCAAAGAGAAAAATCTGTCAAAAAGAAAGAGTGAGGAAAGAGGAGAGTTCCAGTATTGACATGAGCTGCAGACCAAAGCATATCAGTGCTCTTGGATCTTGGCAGGAGCTTGACCCAGCAGGATTTTTGCAGGAATCCAGTGTTCCAAGAAGTAGTTGTTGGGATAGTGATTTGATTACTTGAACAAGACTTACAGATTAGGTGTAAGCATTAGAGAAAATTATTAAACATATGCAAGAGAAAAATAGTCACTGTCAAGATCTGGTAAGATTAAGAGAAGGGGAGTCTGTAATGAACTCCAGAAAATCCTGAAGGGGGAAAAACTCATTAGGCTGGAGTGGTTTATTGATTACAGGTGATCTCAGTTTGCTGCTGCTGGAAGAAATGGAGGTGCTCAGAGTGAGGATATAGGTGGTATTTAGAAAATTTATTAAGTAAAAAAAGGAGATGCCACATCAATTTTAAATGAATCCATTGATTCATGTACCTAAATAACATTAGATTTCTTTTACTTCCAGAGACAGTTAAACATATTTTGTTCCTACATTTTAAAATAGCCTGAGAAGTAATTGAGAATATTTAGAGTCAGATTAGTCTAATGTAAAAACTTCAGAAATTTAAAATTGCTCTCAATGAGATCATTGCATTCGTGGGAAGGCAGACTTTTAATAGGGAGAGTTCATGAGAGTGAAGAATTTTTTTAAAGCTTTTTTCTGTAAAATATGGAATTATATAAGAAGTTTGAAGTGAGGGAAACTAGAGAATTTTTTTAGAATGATTAAAAAAAAACAACTTGTCATTTTATGACTTGCTGCATGGATGTACAAAGAGCAGTAAGATACATTTGTAATAAAGCAGTGGTTGAATCTTGAAGATATAGCTTGGTAATACTGGTCTCTGCATTGATGGAAGTGTTTCTGAGTTACTTGGGAATTTATCCAGGACTGAAATAAGCCTAAGAGCAGATTACTGAATAGTATGGAAGTAAGCTATTGCTTAAATACAGTCTTCTCCTGGGGAAAATGATTTAGTTATGAAAATAGATAAAGGTTTTCAGAGATATATCAATGACAATATGCTTTAAACATCTCCTAGAAGACTTGTGTTTCTTTGAATTTCCAAATGTGTCAGCAGCAGTATTATTTTAAAGGGAAGATAGAGTCCTTCATCCCTGTCTGCTCTCTGTCTCAGCCACATTTGTTTGTTGCCAGCAAATAATCAATTTGAAATAAATATTGCACCTTCTCATCTTTGGCTTGTGCCAGTGTGTGAGTGGCTTCTCTGTGCATGAATATCCAGTCCAGCACTGTCAGTGTGGATCCAGCAGTGCTGTTCTGAGTGGGTGTCATCCAGGAGTGAGATTTTGGGTAATTTACAGGAAATGGTGTCCCAGGCTCTTCAGTGCATTTTTGTCCACAGTTGCTCCCTTTCCTCTCAGGATTGGGGAATGGAGTTAGATCAAGTCTAACAGAATGAGTAGGTGAAGCCATTGGGGACCCATAAACTGGGTTTGTCATATTTGGAAATATTTTAATGGGGTGATATTTCTGTCTTCTGAGAAAACTCACTTTCTGAGAGTGATTTTTTTACTTTCATTGACTTGGATGATCCATTTTCAGCAAGGTGTTTGCTGAAAAACTCAACTGCTTTTGTTTATTGTGATACCAAAGCACTTGTTTGAGTTGAAGCTATGAGACAGCACAGTGTTATAATGGTCTCACTGCCTCACTGTGCTTTTCCCTCAGATTTTGAGAGCAGGACTTTTGCTCAGTTCCTCCAGACACGGAAGCTGACCCCCAGCTTGCAGCACTTCATCCTCCACTCCATTGCAATGGTGTCAGAGACTGAGTGCAGCACTCTGGAAGGTCTTCAGGCAACAAAAAAATTCCTGCAGTGCCTTGGCCGCTATGGCAACACCCCCTTTCTGTTCCCTCTGTACGGGCAAGGAGAGATCCCCCAGTGCTTCTGCAGGTAAGCCTCACTTCTGCATGCATCTCTTCCCTAAAGGACAGGTCATGCAAGAGGTGTCATTCCATGGGAATCATCCTGTTAACAATTTCAGGCTGGTTTGGTTTGCTGTACTGTTCCATCAGCTGTGAAATCCCTCCCACTCAAAATGAAAAATAAAATAAGGCAGAAGTTACACTCCTGTAATACTTTGCACCATTTTTCATTGTATTCAAATGCTCCTTGCAGTAGCTGGTGGCTGTGCTGGCTGTCTGTGATAGTAAGTTAATGAGTCCTAGGAAATGAGAAAGCCATAATTTAACCCATATGTAGCTGTCCCTTTTTAAATCTGACAGAGGAGACAGAGCAGCTGTGTCCAAAGGGGTGACTCTGCATTTGGGTAGATTGAGAACATTTGTATTTGAGTCTTCCCTGAAGTTGAAGGAAGATACTTGTTGTCAATTTGTGTTTCTAATAATGCTGAGAATCCATCTGCCGTTCATAGGTAGAGATTTAATAATGAACTTTTTTTAATGATGTCCAGTTTGCAATTAGATTTAAAACAAAACCTAATCCTTTCACCTTTCTACATCACAGACTTACACAAACAGGGCCATTGATGTGAAATCGTGTATTATCCTCTTGGCACCATTTGGTAGCTCTCTCCAGACCACAAGCTTGCAGTCCCTGTGAACTGAACAGCAGAGATCCCATGCAGCCCTGTTTCACTGAGCCACTTTTCCAGTCTGACATCTCAAACAGCAGCCATATGTTCTCTACTCCTTGAGCCTTAGAAAATAATTAAAACATAAAAACCCAGTAGATTCCAGGCTAAAACAAACTCCACTTCAGCCCCTTTCCTTGGACTGTGGGCAGTGGCAGTGCAGTGCTTGTCCTGACTCCTGAGGTGTCCCAGGTCTGTGGTTCTGGCAGAGCTGGTGATCTGTGCTGTGGGGACCATCAAGAACCTGGGTGCAGAGGGTGGGTGGCTTTAATTTCAGTTGTTTCCAACAGTTCAACTGGCTTTTAAAAGGCTGAGGGGTTTTTTTCATCTTTGCTTTTGCTGGCAAGCAGCCTTTCCATCTGCTCAGTGTGGGTTTTAATGTGGTAACCTGTAGGTCTGAAGTAAACATTAGTTCTGTTTAAAAAAAGCAGTCTTGCCTGGTGAGGCCAGTTTGTCTGAGTGATATATTTGTACATCAGTCCTTTAAATAGCAGTGCAGGGTCTTACCTGCTTTGTTTGCTAGTGGACAAATTCTGCTTTTTACATGTGTGCTACTATGAAATTGTGGTTTACAGCACATTGTTGGGCATCATCTTCCTGTCTTGTCTCTGTGATAGATTCTGTTTCCCTTCTCTAGAACAGTACTTAAATTACTGCCAGCAGAATGGCCTGAGCAGCCTGAGCCTGTTTGGCTGTATATAGGATGGATGCAGATATATGTTGATAGAAACATTCTGGAATAATTGTACTTCATTCCGTGGAAATGTTATTTGGTACCATCTTTTGTCAATGGTCTTCCATGTGTTCCTTAAACTGGATTTATGTGGTGATTTTTAAAAAATGCAGACCTATGTAATTAGGTGGTTGGACAGACCATTTGTGAACAGGAATTGGTTGTAGGTAACTACTCTGGATACAGTCATGCACTAGAACTTGTGATTGTAGATTTTATGGATGTCTTTGTGTGACTTCATGTGGCACCAGGTATGAGACCAGCAGATTAATAAATTGAACTATTATCAGAGCCATTATAGTAGTACAAATTTGGCAGTTAGACCTTCCTTGGCTTCAAATACCTGGGGAAAAAAAGGAAATTTAATAATTAAAATTGGAATTTTACTTGCATTTTTCCCTCCATAGGTTCTTCTCCAGATAATTTTTCTTGCATTCTGGAAATCCCTTTGTTTTTTTTTAATTTGATAACCAGCACATGCAGTTTTCTGATCTGTAACAGCAGTGTATTTCAAGAGTTAGCAGTTGAGGTGTCTGGAAGTATTATAAATATTCGTATCAGAAAATCATTCCATGATGACAGGAGTTTTTCAGATGGCCTGAACTTTCTATTTAAGTTCATTGCTTGCTGCATTTTAGAGGGTTTTTTTTGCTAAAATGAGTAAGTCTTACAAGGAAGATGGTGTTTTAATAGTTGAAGCAAATTAATTCTTAAAACCGTTAGTAATTATATTTTTGAAAGATTTGTACCACAAACATTCTAGCACAAATTTTTTTTTTTTAACTGTCTTTTGTTTGAAGTGAACAATTCAGGAGGCAATCCCAATGTTTTTGGAGATGAATGACAGTTTTGGTAGGTGGTCTGCCCTCAGCACTGTGTCTTGCTCCGAGTGAGCCGTGTGCCAGGAATCTGCTGAGGCTGGGGAGGGAAGTGGGAGCAGCAGAGCCTATAGATCACAGCTCCAGCTTTTATCACCAGCTTATCAGGGGAAGGTGTCACCTGGCCTGTGATTTCTAACCACTGCTCTATATTCTGCTTTAATGTAAACCTCTTAAGCGTTTCTTGCAGCCAGTTACACTGTGTGTTCTCATCAAGGCTACTGTTATAAATGGCACACATGCATATTGATGGCAATGAGTCAAAGGCATTTGGAAGTCACATCCTTGCATCCCAAATGAATTCTGCATAAACAGTCCCACGTTTTAGAACTGCTGACGACACTCAGCGAGGGAAAGCACTGTTCCTTCTTTATTGCTTTAAGCAGGTATGGTTTAGGAGAGAAAATTCAACTTTTACATCACTGTAATGTACATCCCAATATGGTGAGGTACAGATGTGAGGTTTCTGTCTCCATAAACTGCAGTTGTGGAACAAGGAAGGTCAGTGGAAGCCTCCTGCTCTCCTGAGCTCACAAACAGCAAAACTTTACTGGCCTTTCACAGCTGCCTTTGGTTCCTTCTTGCTCCAGAACTGTTCTGGCTCTTCCTTTCTAATGGTGCAGCAAGAGTCTGGTGTTCAGTAAAAATAGTAAATACAGCAATATGTCATTCTTGAGGAAAATTAAAACAGCTTTACATTTGATTACATTTGATTTACATTTTACATTAAAATTAAAACAGCTTTACGTTTGATTACATTTGATTTACATTTTATATTAAAAAAGCTTTACATTTGATATTGTTTGTGTTGTGAACACCCTGAATTTGGGGCAGACTGAGCAAAGTTTCTCTGCAGTTTTGTTTCACCTTCTTATCTCTGCACTCTTGCAAATGTGAACATGCAAATGGAAATGACTTTTTGAAAAGAAGCATTGCAGGTTTTTTTCCCCATAAAATTTTTTTTCCCATTTTTCCCATTAGAAAAATTTCAGGAATTGGTGACCATCCACTCCCTGTCATCTCAGAAAGGTTCCAAGGGTGACACATTGTGTCTCTCATCCTTTTGTTAAGAGTTACCCAGAAACTGAGAGATGTGGCAGGAGGTGCTGGGATATCCTCAGCTGCTTTGCCATAGGAATTGGTGATGCCCTGATTTGTGGGTAGTTGGTTAATGATGTGATTTCCTAGAAACAGCTTTTCCTTTGGGTGTGTATTTGGTGGGCAGTGTCACCCTTTGTAGTCATTGCTGCACATTCTGGCTGAAATTGTAATTTTTGTCTCAGTGACAGCAGTAATTCTGTGATGGAGGAAAGATCTGATGAAGACAGTTCCATCTCTTTCAGCCCCCATATTTACAGGAAGATTAAGAGTCCAGGCTGAGATAAGATGGATAGTGTGATTGATTCAAGGGGTTCCTGTATATATTTAAAAATGAATAATCAGTTTTTTCCCTTACATGTGCTCTATTATCTTCTACAAATGTCAGAGCTTCTGAGGTAGTCTCAGGTCCTTTAAAATCCCAATTATGTCCCTGTTACAATCTCTAGGAAGATTGTAGTGGTCTGAAATCAAGACTGCACTTCAGGAAACCTGACTGCAATAATCTATTAAAAATTGGGTACACCATCTTTTTCAGCTAAATTTATAAATTAATATCATGTCTCTACATGTAAGCAAGGTGCAGAACTTTTCTGTATGTGAATTGTATGATTTAGCATATTAATGAGCAATTCAAACACTGTTAATTCCCTGTGGCAGTCAGGTGGGACAGATCTGAGTTTTAGCATGTGTGTAATTCTGTGCAAGTGTTGAACAATCACAGCTGATTTAAAACCATAGTGAGATATGTGAGATATGGGTTCAGTCCTCCATTTCAAAATGTCTAATTTTCATATTTATATATCTCTTGCCACTTCAAATTATTCCATTTCTTTGGACCCGAAAATGTAAGTTGGAATTACTGATTACTTGTCACTATTCCCTGGCTTGTACTAAAATACTGAAGAGTACAACTAGCTGCAGTGCTGCTTTCCTCTTAATTGTTTTCACTTGCATTTCAGGGAAATAATAAAGCTTCAAATGTACTTTGGCTTTTAAAGACAAACTTGATCTATTTCTCCTCATTTTGTTGGCAGACGAATGCAGAATGGGCAAGCAGAGTTAGCAGGATTGTTTGCAGGATCAGTTGTTTGTTTTTCCCTCAAAGGAGAAACTCTTTCTTGGGATAAACATGAGGGAAGTGAGATAATCCATCATTCTGAGACCTGTTCACTAGTGATGGATGGATAGATTGGTAAAGTAACTCAATAATCTTCATTTTTTTCAGGTTATTCACAGATCAGTGAGCCTTGTCGTTAATACAGCTATGGAATGCTTTTGTGTCCTTGCCCACATTATTTCTCAGAATTTGACAGGAAAAGACTTCTAATTTGGAAATAACCTTTGTTGTGAAATGCATTAAGTGTATGAAACTTGGAAAATACCTTCCCAATTTAGATTTTATCTTCTCAGTGAGTGTTTGTCAATTCTTTGTTTAAAAAATCACTTACAAATGTGAGAGCTTTTCTGCTACTTGTTATTTCTGACTGGAAATGGTGTTCTGCAGGGTTTTATACCTTGTGAAGGCCTTCAGCTATTAGAATATATCACATGGGATGCTCTGAATCATATGGATGTTGTCAGAGTGTATTGATTTCACATCCCTAACTAGGCATGGAGAAGTTTTCAGTCAAGCCTTGTGTTTTACGGGTTAGGCTTGCATTGTCCTACTCTCATTCTTGATCATTCTTGGTTCATTTTAAAAGCATATTTGGAACCTAAAGGCACAAAATACAAATACTGTTATTAGATGCTTTTTCAGGGTTTAATAATTAGGATAATGGTGATAATATGAAGGCAATATTTCTAATACATCATTTGATATTGCCTCTTAACAGTCCCTCAGCAGGTGAATTCCTCCCTGGTTGTGTGGGGATGTGCAGGTACTGCCTTACCAGGTCTTCCTGGCAATTATGATTCAGACATAGAAATATGTTCCAGCATTCTCAGGAGACCTGTGGAGATGACATGATTGTTTATTATTGGAGCCAATCTGAGGTGGGAAGGCAGATTGCATTTAGCAGAGTCCTTCTTCATTAAACTGGGAGACAGAGAAAGGTGGCTTCCCAAACATGACAGAATTAGTAAAATAACCCTTGGATTTCATTGAGGGTTAAGAGAACTTGAATTTTTATGCTTTAGCACAATTTCTAGGCCACTTGAAGGTGTTGCTTGCTGGATTTTCACCTTGCTTTCATATAAATCATCTGTTTCTTGAGTTTAGAATCCCAGAGAATGACTTAACCTTGATTCAGTAAGCAGTGTTAATTGCAGTATCCTTGAAAAATTTAGAGTTGATAATGTGGTTAATTTTAAGAAACAGAACTTTTACATTGTGATTATAGACATTCACAGTCTTTACAAAACTGCATGGCTCTGGAACAACTTATTTTAGACCTAGTCTGTCATTCTTCAGCTCAAATGTTGCATTTTTGTTGACATTAGCCTCATATTTCATCTTATCAGTCATTATCTTTGAACAGTGTCTGGATTTACTTTGCAGTTTCTGGAAACACAGTAAATTAATTCTCAAAGACAATATTAATACTCTTTTTTTTTTTGCTTCAACAAATGACAATACATTTCTCTTAATAGTTTTATGAGATTTTTTTTCTGCTGTACTCTTACCCAGCTAAATTTTTGTAATTCCTTGTGACTTACAGCTGTTTGCTAAAACCATAATAATCTTTACTTCAGAGATTTTCTTGTAAATAACTTGTTGGGTTGATTTAGTAAACTGTAAAGAAAATTTATTATTCTTGATAAATATTTCATTTATGAAGGTTAAGTCCCAGCCTGTTTATTTTCAAGAAAACCAACAACAACCAGCCAAATGAAACATCACTTCTGCTGGAAAAAGCAGCCGAGTTCAAGAAAGCAAATCTAAAATTGGACACCAATCTGATTACTCTTAGAAATAATTTGATCCAGAGAGCCATTAGCATGGGTAATCCAGTAAGGAAGAGTTTATGGCAAAACTTGGGGTTTTTCTTCTTTCTCAAGCACTGGAAGATGCTGTTGCACAGCTCTGTTTCCCTCTCTGGGTGTTCATGCTGTAGAGGTCACATCTCATTTGTTGTCTCAGAAACCCTGCAGTGAGATCCTCCCACAAAAGACTCTTCTCTTGACAGGCAGTGCTGCAGCAGAAGGAGGCTTGGGCTCCAGGAATGGCTTTCAGGCTGAGCAGCTGCTCTTCCAAGGCAGGTTTTTGGAGGATGCCATCCCCATATGTGGTAGCACTTCTTCTGTAGCTTCACACTGCTGTAACTTCAGTGTTTCTGAAAGAAGGATTGTTGTGCTCTGCTTATTTTAAACGTGGGGGATGGGAAATGAGTTTGGAGTTGAACACCCATAGAAAAGGATAGATAAAAATGTGCATAATTACAGAAAATTCTGTGGTGTTGGTGACTTTCATGTGCATTATTAGAAAAACTGGTCCTTTTTTTTTTATTTTAAGCATTTATTAATGGATACAACTAAGCTGCTTTTCTACCACACTTGGACTCTCTAAACAACTCCTCTGTAAGAGTTATCAGTAAATGGCACTTTTATCAGCACTAAGCTGCTAATACTGCAGTTGTTTAAATTACTGACAGTTTGAATGAAAAGAGATTAAACATGTTCTTACTTCTATCAGCAGAATTTCCTCAGGTTTTAGAAACAGCCTAAGGCATTTACACTGTCACAGAGCAAGGCTGAAGTGTAGGAACATAGAAATGTGTGATGAATTAAGATTTTTATTGCATCATCTTCTAACATTTGAATTTGGGAAAACAGAATTGGAATCTTGGGCCTATGAAAGGCAGCAGTGACTTGCCAAAACCCAAAACTTCTGTATCACATGAGAGGAATTCAGATGTTAAAACTCTTGAAATCGTTGCACTTCAGTGCAGTGTGGCCGTTCAGAATCCATGAACAATAAATACTAATCCTTACCATGAACAATAAATACTAATCCTTACCATGAACAATAAATACTAATCCTTGCCAGACTCTGAAATAGACTGAAATTACCCCTATTTTGTAATTATGGGGAAAAGTGCTCAGATGATCTATTTAGGGTCAGTGGTAAGTACATACAGCTTTGTGCTCTAAACGAAATCATGTACACCAGTTTTTATCTTGTCTATTTTACTGACAAATACTTTATGCACTTCTAGAATTTTTCACAGCATGTGAATCTATAATTCTGTATATACAGTCTAAATTCCCTACAATCAAAAGGAGCAATTTCTTAGTTTTAAAGTTAAATTTGATTCTTAAATCCCTAGAAAAGCTGTGAAATACGAAACTTCTAAAACATGACATATGACTGGGCTACTTTTTTTTCCCATCCCCTCTCATCCCTGGCATTTTTTCCCAGAGCTGTGCCATTCCTGCCTGCTGGGTGTCTCTCCAGGAGAGTTTGCAGGAGCTGAAATGAGCCCAAGCCCTGTTCTCCCCCCTGCACCCCCAGTGTTGATGGGCAGCTCTGCCATTCCAGCTCCATTTGCAGCATTTCCCGGTCACAGCCCTTCTGTTTTACCACCCTGGGACAGAAGGGGAGATCTGGGGAGAGAAATCATCCTGCTACAGGCACAAAATCCTCCTTGGCAGTAACTGACTTCTGGAGATAACTGCAGGAACTTTCTGACTGCTTTAGAATTGACATGTTGCTACTTGGATGTAGAACATGAGCTGATTCTCTAATCTTACAGGACCTTTTTAAATTTCACAGCCTGCAGGAAAAAGTCAAAATATTTGACTCTTCATCTGCTTCCTTAAACATTTATGTCACATATTTTCCTTTCCATAGTTCTCCAAATGCCAGGGCAGTTCTGGATGATATGGATTGTTTTCTTCATTAGGTCTTTGGTGCTGGTTTTTGGGTTTTTTTCTTGTTATCCAGGTGGGTGTACACACTGAACTTTGACTTTTGTACAGGAACTCTGTGTTGGGAAGATTAACCATCTATTTTTTTAGCTGTAGCCATTTTATTTGTTTTGTCTGTATTCTACTTGTTAATGTTTTTAGAACACACAACAATGTTGAAGGAAATGCTGATGTTCTAAGGGCCTTTGATGAAACACAGAATTTAACATAAGAACCAGGTCACTGCTTGCTCTGTGTGTAAAAATAAGTTCAAAGAGGACAAATCATTAATTCAGCACTTGGCTTGTTTTGGTTTGATCTTTCTCCAAAGCTTGCAGTGCTGTACATGACTTATTCAGCTTTAAGGGGAGAAGGAAATAGTTTTTACTATAGAAAAATGTACAGTCTTTTTTTAAATAGTCACAATATGCATTTTAGAAAGTAGAAGACAAATTATACGCTAGAAATAAAAACTAGTTTTTGATGTAAAATTGTGATACTGTTTTAAAATTATTTCATGTATTTTCAGAGTGAGCCTGGGCTAAGTCTGTAATCTGAGTGTGTTTGTGGTATCTCTGTGTTGAGAATCGAGATGTCAAATGGAGAGACATTCTATTTTTGTTCAATTAATATCACAGAGCATTACATCAAAGCAGTAAACTCCTCTTGTATCAACAGATGCAGCAACCCTGAAGCCTATTTTCTCTCTTGTTACATTAGTGTTTAATTAAAGAAAACAACTAGTTGGAGGCAGTTACTTTCTGTGAAATGTAATGAAGATTTATTTTGTAAGTGACCTTCACTGTATTAGCTGAATCAGTAATCAGTAAAATTAATAGAATAATCAAATTATATACAAACTCATAAATCATTTGGAATATGCTGTCAAAAATGCAGCTTTTAATATGTCCTATTGTTTCACAGCTGTATTAAAAATTGCAGCTGCTGCTTTCTGCCTTGATGGGGACTGAAATGGCATTTAAAGGCTGTGTGTGATGGAGGGCTACCAGGCCAAAAATTTTCACAACTGTTAATTTAGCTGTAATATGATTTGATGTCACCAGGGCAGAGTTGAAGCCGAGTACAGTGTTGTTGCTATCTTTCAGCAAAACTTGAATTATTGGTGCAGGCAGTCGCCAGTTAATTAGAGTAATATCAGTTTAAATGTCTGTCATTTAGGGTTAATGGTATCAAAGAGTTGCCTTGTACTTCAAGTACAGTCACATCATCTTGAATAGCCCATTGTATGAAAGTAATGCCAGCACAATGATTTTACTTTGTCATAAATTATTGGGGTGCCATTTAGTTTAATATTTCAGTTTTTGTATTTAAATAATTTTGGCAAGTTCTTCCTTATTGTGTAATTTTTCGTGCTAGGCTGTTTTATTAAATGTTTTGGCTGTTTGTAGTTGTTTAACAACACAATCAAAAGTCCTTTCCATTTTCATTTTAAAAGAGAGGTTTTCTGCTGGCCTCCTATGAAAACAGGTCGTGCCCTCCTCCCCTGGATAGCAGGTGACTCTTGGAAAGAAGTAATTCACATTTTTGTGCAGCCAAGCAGCAAAGTTCTTTCAAAGCACACCAGAAAAATAAAGTGCATATATCAAAATCGCCCTGGCTGTGATTGAAGTCAAAAGAAAATTAATTAATGTTTTTAACTAAGGAATCCTAGTTCTAACTAAGTTAATAGTACTATTCTTATATGCAAGATGTGAAATAAACTCCTCTGAGTTAGAGTGTGAAAGATCCTGGTAGCTGCTTTAATCAGGCAGGAAGCCTCTGATTGCAGCATCACAGATAATAAACCTGTAGCTGAAGGCTGTCTAATAATTCTTCAGTGGATGTTTAACTTTTGTGTCATCTTCAACAATGTCCAAAGAACCAAGGCTGGGGTTCAGCAAGGGGTGCATTCTCCTGGTTTTGCATGAGTGGCAGGGGTGTTTTTGGGGAGCTGCTGGGAACGTGGTGGTGCTGGGAGGGCAGCAGAGATGGGGATGGCTGGGCTGCAGCAGTCCTGCAGTTCAAAAGGGATTGTGATACTGCCTGTCTGAGCTAGCTCCTCTGACATTGAATGACAACATTCATTCCATTTTAGAAAGTCAGGAATATGTGAGAGTTTTCAAGTTCATCACCTGTGAACAGATACCAAACTCTTTCACTTCAAAATCACAGAATCACAGACTGGTTTGGGTGGGAAGGGACCTTAAAGCCCATCCAGTTCCGCCCCCTGCCATGGGCAGGGACACCTCCCACTGTCCCAGGCTGCTCCCAGCCCTGTCCAGCCTGGCCTTGGGCACTTCCAGGGATGGGGCAGCCACAGCTTCTCTGGGCACCCTGTGCCAGGGCCTCCCCACCCTCACAGAGAAGAATTTCTTCCTAACATCTAATCTGAACCTCCCCTCCTTCAGTTTAAGGCCATTCTCTGTTGTGCTGTCCCTCCAGCCCCTTGTCCCCAGTCCCTCTCCAGCTCTCTTGGAGCCCCTTTAGGCACTGCAAGGGGCTCTGAGGTCTCTGCAGAACCTTCTCTTCCCCAGGCTGACCCCAGAGCAGAGGGGCTGCAGCCCTGTGATAACTCAGTGGCCTCCTCTGGACTCGCTCCAACAACTCCACATCTTTCTTGTGTTGGGGGCCCACCTTGTCAATAAATCCACATTACCAGCGTGCTCAGTGCTCTGCCTGGCTGTGCCCCACTCCCCTGGACTGCAGCTGGTGCTGATGGCAGTAACCTTTGTGTTTGCCCTGTTGCAGGCTGTGTGCTGTGTTTGGGGGGATCTACTGCCTGCGCCACCCCGTGCGCTGCCTGGTGCTGGACAGGGCCTCGGCACGGTAAGGCTCACCCCAGGAACCTTCTGTTTGTACACAGAACACAGAAAAATGATTCTTCGGAGATCCTCCTTGGTATTAATAACATATCAACCTTGATTAAAAGTAATTTGTGTATAGGTCCTCCAGAACAAGGGAAGTGGGTCTAGAATATAGAAACTAAATTAATTTCCCTGTGATATTACTACAGCTCCTGATCACCCAAGCTTGGAAGACAAATCATTTCAGCTGCCGGGGGGCTGGTGATGAGTGATGTTAGTTTTCCTTGTGGCCTTACCTACTCTAATTGATTTTCATCAGATGACAACAAAGCCCTCTGTTATTGCATTTTTAAAAATGGAGCTCACCTAAAGACTCATCAGATTAATCTTTGGTGATAATGCATGTCACTCCAAGAGAAAAGACTTTAATGAGTTTTCAGGTAGATTGTTGTCATAAACTATGCTGCCCTCTTATCCCAAAATAAATTCTTTTACAACAATATCAGGCCTGTAGGCAGGTTTAAAGTTGAGCTAAGAAAAATCAAACCAGAGCAGAGTTTTTTCTATAGTGGCATTTTTCACACCTATGTAAATTGTCACTTTTCTCTAATACACATTTTATCAGTTATTAGTCTAACTGCAGACTTTGTATCTCTGAAAGTGTCTGTTTTCAGCTGAGTTTCTATGTTTGAAAGGTTCAAGATGTTTTGTAGAAAATACTGAAAATTAAGTTAGAAATTATGAGGTAATGGTTTATTAGGAAAATGAGTAGTTAAATGATGGGGGTGCTGTGTTTACTTCCCAGTCACTCTGCACATTTGATTCCTTGAGCACAGTACTTGTAGCTGCATTTGTCATGACATGGTCAAGTAGTAGCTGTGTTCCCTGAAATTGTATAAACATCAGATTTTATCTTTCTGCCAGTTCTGAAGATTCTGGAGTTCATTGCACAGTTTCAGACTTTGAAATGCAAATGTGGAAGTATTTCATCATGTGTGTTGTTCCAAATGCATGATTCATATGCAAATTAAACTATGCCCCTTTCAGAAACTCTGTAGTTTATTTTAACACTAATGTTTGAACTGTTACTGTAGGAAGCTTTATTTTCCAATAAAGTTTAAACAGTTAAATTGCTCTTTCAGAGACACAAAGCTTACAGTTGTTAGCAACTTCCAAACCCCACTCTGGAGGTTTTTGCTGGTCAGTGTTACTGGTTGCCCCAGTTTCCAGCTTCTTTTGCACATTCTGAAGACCTTTGAAATTAATGTTTTCTTTGTAAAGTTATATGTGTTCCAGAAAAGCTGGAGTGCTGCTTTTCCATTAACCTGCTTTTATGTTTTGAATATAAGTTCCCAAGGGTTCAACAGAGGTTTCAAATGTCTTTTTTTTAGGCTATTAGGCTGCTTTTGTGGTTCACTTGTGCCATTTTAAAATGGTAGATTTTTGAGGAGCAGAGTTACTGAGATACTTTTGAAAGACTTTACCAGACTTTCATTATCCAAAAACTTGTAAAGTTTTAATAATGCCATTATCTGATGGTGAGTATGAAAAAGCACAACACATCCAGGATCACCATTTCCTTTATCTTCTGTTTCTTTCTTCGTGTTATCTCCTTCCTCACTGTGTATTCCCTCCCTGCACCAGCTTGGATTTCCTCTTGACTTTGGGCTTCAGTGTTTTGCCTAATAAAAATCAGCTATCAAGTTGTTAATGAGGCTATTTATGAGTTACTGAGCTTTTGAGTCAACAGACCATTAATAGTAATTGGTAATAGGCAAATTCATATCTCGTTGTCAGTACAGCTGGCTCTGTGCTTCCCCAGGCAGCTTCCCTCACCCTCAGCACTGGAGAAATGCAGGCAATTGTGCACTAATCATTACCAGTTCATAGCACCTTCCATGGTGAAAGAATAGAAACTTTCAGATATCCCTTCTTTAAGGTTTTGGTAACTTTTTTATGTATTGTACCAGATCTGCTGTTTTAGTAAGTTTGCAGAACATTCTGTGTTCTTGGTAGAACTCTGATGCTCTGTTAATAAATAAAAACTGCATCATATTTCTGAGGTTGAGGGAAAAGCACATTGAATGTATGAATGATAATTTTGTTGGTGGTGTTTTTCTCTGTGTTGATTGTATGTCACTTTTTTGGGTACATATGATAAAATTCCATAGTAATGGTAGGCATTTGATGTTGATCACACTTTACATATGTTTCCAATTACATAATTCTGTCTCAGAATGGAGAGATATGATAAATGGACATTTATACATCTGTGATAAAAAGATAGAGCAAACAGCCAGTAATTTACATATCTCCTGAAATACTGCAGACTGGCTTTGTCAGTGCTGCTGAGTCCATTTCAAGGATGTCGCCCTTAGTCCATTAGTTTGGATAATGAGCCCTATAAAGTACATTTATAACTCGTGGCACTGCAAGGAGATGGATTCTAATTTTCATCCTTTTATCCAGACACATTGAAAGAAGGTCAATGGAGGGTTGGCTGTGATTCATTGTCTCAACACAGATCAGATGACAGAGACCTGATAATGTCAGTGCAGAAGTGTTTGCTGGATTTGGAAGCACTACTTGAAAGAAATTTTCTCAGCATCACCCTTTGAAGTAAAGTGGGACTGGAATTAAAAGCACTCACTCTCTCTTTCAGTTTAAAATCTTATCACACATATGACCTGCTGCTATTCCTGAACAAAGGAGAGGAAACAACACTTAGCAGGAAAAGAAAATCTGTCGTTGCTTCTGCTGGCTTTGACTGATGCAACATGACATTTAATCAACCTTTCCCCTTCCATAATGTTTGGGGGGTGGCAGGGAAATGGTTTCATAAACAATAAGAAAGGTTATAATTAGAAATGAGCTGCAGCAGCTCAACTTCCTTGTTTATTTGCAGTATTCAAATGAGAGCTCCAGAATGAAATCAGGGGGGTTAACAGTTAGGGAAAACTTGTTGAAGTTGGGAGTGAAACACAGGTTGGGTAGAATTTGAAACTCTGAAGAATCTTCCATGTTTAAACAGTGCTTGTACTTCTTTTCAAGGTACCTGTTGAATTTGAATATAGGAATATATGTAGGATCCAGATGCCTGTGAGGTCAGCATTAGAAGTTAGTGGTGCAAAAACAGGCTTAATAGTCATAAACCTCTTACATTTGTAGGGAAGAATTGTGTGTACCTTTTTCAGTTCTCCTCTCAGGTTATAGGAACAACTGATTTACTAGAGCTGGTGGGAGCTGACTGCTATTACTTATTTAGGTTTGGGTTTATAGATCATTTTAATCACAGAAGCTGACAAATAGCTTGAAGTTACAGGAATTCCTAAGGCATAACCTGCATGTCAGGTATTTCACAAATGATGTTGCACTGTGATAAAGCACATGGAAGTCTGCACATGATCTCTGTCTCAGGCATCTTGTGTTCCTTTTGATGTTTCCCTGTGCATATGTGAGTGAGAAAATTCACTGCTTTGAGTCCTGTGTGTTAAACTGACTGAAACACTGATAAAGGCATTCAGAAGAATTTCAGTTGAAAAAAAGGTAATTTTCATACACCAAGAAAAAGTTAAGTAAAGCTAATTTTATTTATTTATTTGTACAGTAAATGTTCTGATAGTGTAGAAGAGAACACAGATCATGGATGTAGGAATCAGCAGTAGAGGTTGCTTTAGTGAGTATCTGTGTGCAGCCTCCTTTTTCTTTTTCTCTTATATATGATATAGGTTCATATGTCATATATAAGTGGACTTTGCTCCTTCATAAAGAATTTTCCCCTTTAAAACCTGAAATTTGCATTCACATTTAAGCTCAGTGGATTGCTTCATTTGTGTGGTTTGCATTTCTGTCCCACTTCTATTTCTGTCCCTCTTCTATGCAGAACATTTGTGTTGTTCTTAAAACACCCTGGCTTAATCCTTTTGTGTGTAACTCAGAGATAAAGGGTATATTTAGTCACAAATACAGAAACTCACTCTTGGAACAGTCTGATGCACTCGTTTGTCAGGGATCTTTCCTTACATCTCTTAATTTAATTTGCTGTTTAATTTGTCAAATATTATTGTCAAAATAAACTTGTCTGTGGTAAAGATTGCTGACTGAGGAAAAAAACTCCACTGTGATAGGAGTACCTACAAAATAATTCACAGTATTACTTTTTCAGGTATTGTGGGGTAAAAAATGTACAACCAAATGTTTGTAAGGTTAGAGATTTAGGTTTCCTTATAAAGTGACCAATTTATTAAAGTTGGGGTATCATTATCTGTATTGACATGTGAAAAACTGTATATACCAGGTAGAATGTAGAAGTCTAGGATTTAGAGATCAGTTCAGTTGTTTTAGGAGTTCACATGTTGAAGGATTATGGAGGCAAATTAATTGAAAGATACAAATGTTGTGCTGTATAACTCAGTTCAAAAACCTATTTATGCTTTTGTTACCTTGTATTGAAATTCCTTAATATGATTTTGAATGTTTTTTAACAGTTGCAAAGCTATTGTGGATCATTTTGGACAAAGAATAAGTGCCAAGTATTTTATTGTGGAAGATAGTTACCTTTCAGAGAGTACCTGCAGAAATGTGTGTTACAGGTATGTGGTAAAACAGAAAACACAGTTAAGTTTCTTTAAATAATTGTGTATAAAGTACCCTGCAAGTTAAACTGTTCACTCCTTTATCTGTTTAGTTCTGTGCATAATATTTCTTTTCTATAAACTGGCTGCTTTCTGTATTTAGATTTTCCTCAGTTGTCCTCAAAATCATATTCCACATTTCCATATAAAATGTCCAAGGGCTCTAAGTGTGTTAGGGATTTCATATTTGCCAAAATGTGTTTGGAAGGTGGAGGTGCCAGATGCTGTCCTTGCTTTGAATTTGTTCAGCTTTAGGAAAGTGCTGAACTTCATTGTTTTCTGTGGTGAATTTATTTCCCCTTAGTCCCAAATGTCCTTGTGCTGTGTGGAGCAATACAGGTCCTTAACATGCTGCTGCTAATCTTGATTAAATAGACAAAAGAACTTTTTTAAAAATCAGAAGAATGTTCAGGCTGTTTTATACAACTGCACTGACTCATTTATTCATCATCTGTTTTGGTTATTGAAAATACTACATTGATGTTCCAGATGTGTTCCTGCCTCAGCAACAGGCAAAATATCCCACCAAGATCATATTAATAAAGATTATGTAGTGAAATGGCCTTGGTATTACCAAAACTATGATTCTGAATTGCCATTTTTTACATTTTTATTTTGTTTTTGCATAATTGCATTTATTATATAATTATTTTTACATCATTCTTTTATTTAATTGTAGGCAGATCTCCAGGGCAGTGCTCATTACAGATCAGTCTGTACTGAACACAGACTCAGAGCAGCAGGTACACACCAGTTTTGTTTCCCTTGTCTCTTTGTGTGTTGCATGTATTCATATTTAGTTGTTGGTAGGAATTAATTCATGATTTTGTTTCTGCTTGAATCAGGCTCTTTAGTCAGCTCTCTCTAATGGTAATTGTTCAATTTGTTTTAGTCTCTGTCAAACTATTACAAAATTTAGTTTAGTTCAGTGACTTGAGTTTTTCTGTTTGGCTCACACTTAAAATGATTCTCTAAGTTGCTGTCTTTAATTTTAATTTTTCTTGCTTTTTCATAAACTGTTACCCTAATTCTGTTAATTCTTTCTCTTGTCTATACTTTGTTCAAAGTTCCTTGTTTTTAGACATTCCCTTTTACTGTTTGAAGTTCTTACTGTTCACTTTCAGATCCTTCCTTGGATCTGCTCTGTCAGTCCTTCATTTTAGAGGCTATTAATCAGTGTTTTTTCTCTGGCAGTAAATCAGCAAACCAAATTATGTAATTATCTGCAGTTACTCCTCCCCTTTCCTGAGGATTGTGCAGGATGCCACGTCCTGCAGGCCACTCAGCTGTCCCACAAGCTCTGCTCTCTGCTCCGCAGGTTTCCATTGGGACAGTGCCTCCCCTGGAGCTGGGCAGGGCAGCCGTTTGTGTCATTGAGCTGTGCTCCTCCACCATGACGTGCATGAAGGACACCTGTAAGTAAAGGAGCTTTTTCCCTTTGCCTCTGGCAGCTCTGAAGAAGAATTGAAAGCTTGGGTGTGTTGTTCCTCTGCTGCACAGAGCACAGAGAGCAGTGCCTTCCTGGTGGAGGTTCATGGACTCATTTTCACTTACACAGTAATAAATCCTTTTTCAGGAGATAAAACAAATATTCTGAAGCACATAAATCTCACTGGTAGTTTGTCATTTGGTTTTTTTGAAAATGGGCTCCCTTAGCTGAACTCTTAAATGGAAATACTTGAAATCCACTGTATTTGGGAGCTTTTATCTTCTAAAAGGATTTTGTTGGTGGTGTTTTATGTGAACTTGAAATAAATGAGCAATAAAATGTTCATTTTGGGTATTTATTAGAATTCAATTAGAGGTTACCACACCTCATTCTTTTAAATAAGCAACTGTAATAATAACCAATTTATTTTGCTATAAAATAGGCTTGAAGTTCTTTGCATATGAAAGAAGACTGAACTTAATGATTAAGTCAGTTATACTTCCTACTTAAATAATAGTAAAAAATTAAAAGCCTGTAATTAATTAAAACTTAGTGCTATAAAGTGTATTGTTAATATTTATCATTTAAATAGCTGATGTCTTTTTATTAAGGGTTTGCAAAACATTTATAGCAGGAAGTGAAACTAATGAAGGATTGATGTTCAATAGATCTAAAGTATTAGTTTCATGAGAATTTTTATGGGGCTGAAATGTTAAGGTTTCTGTTATTTACTTTTCTCCATAAATTCCTTTCATTTCAGAAGAGAAGGTACTGCTTTCCTTAATGAAATTTGTCTTCATATATTGAAATAATAAAGTTCTATATTAGGCATAGCTGAGTTCCAGTTATGGGACATATTTCATAATTTTTTTAAAAACTTTTACATCATTATCTGTAAATGGGTTTTAACCTGACTGATATCTCCTTGGAACAATTATTTAAGATAAGTATACAAATACATCTACTCTTTGATCACACTGCACAAATGACAGGCACATCATCTGTATTGCCACTTGAGTGGAACCAAACTCCTTCACTTGCCCTAAAAATGGAGCCTGTAATGATGAAATCAGGAACTGAGCTCATCGTTCTTCTTGCTGGGAGAATTACTTGAAGACAAATGTTGGCAACCACTGTAACTAATGCAGTTATACCTGAGTAAATCAAACATAATCAAAATATATACTGATGACTGTGACTCACAGCCATAACCTTAAAGATAATAAAAAAGATTTTATAGAAAGTAAATGATGTGAACTTTAGTGATTTATGGCTGGCTTTTTTGAGGAAAGAATAGATTGTGTTACAGTGTTTGGGATTGTAAACAGCTCGTTAAAGTTAGGGGGAGACTTCCATTATCACCACCCTTTTCCTTTTTACTTATTTTAGTACATATTCCTTCAGACAGAAGGTTTGGGTTGGGTTGAGTAACAAATGAATATTAATGTTTGAATAGAATCTGTACATGTACAGCCTGAAAGAAGGGGAGCATGAAGGGTTAAATTTCTGTTCCTGATGGAACCAGGGTCAAGATCTGTGTGATGTACTGGAAAATAATGACAACAAACACAGCCAGGCTTCAGAGAGAAGAGAGAAAAATGTCATCTAGATTTAAGATCATACCATAGCTCTGCATTGCTATTAAATGGATCAGAAATTTACAATAAGGAAGAAAAAACTGATCACTTTAAACTTTGTACAAAGTTAATTTAATTTTCTTCATGTTTCTCTGATGGATACTTCTCTGCTGGGAGTTTTCCTGTAGCAAATGAGTCCATTAAGGTGGTTTTATTAAAAGCTCTAAGATGAGGCTTTTAAATATCTCAGTGAATGGCTGTAAAATCAGGTGGGGTAAAGCAGCTGCTTCTGGATGTGACCAGAGGCCAATGGAACAGAAAAGGGTCAGGAGCTGCATCAAGTGATTGTCTAAGGAGTCAGCAACCTCAGGAGTTTGCAAAACAGAATAAAGGAAATAAAGGAATAGTTTAGCAATGGTTTCTCCCATCTGAGAAAGTGGATGAATAAAATGTTGTAAAAGATTGGATGAAAAAAATGTTGTAAAAAAAAGAGATTGCATATGTCATAATGTTCATTGCAGAAGTAACTTAGAGAATTCAGAGATGTTTCCAGAAAATGTCTCTGTGTGCTGTACATACACTGTCCTTCCATAGTGCAGCACTTCCCTGGCTAAAGGCAGTCATTTGTATGAAAAACTGTGATTTCTAAAAGCCTGCTACACCTTATAAAAATTGTAAATGTTGTTTATATATCTGTGTATTGCAGATTGTGATGAGTTTGTGTTGTCTTCACAGATTTGGTCCATTTAACCTGTCCATCAACTAAAACTGCAAGGGAAGATTTAGAGCCTGTAGTACAGAAGTTGTTCAATCTAAATACAGAAAAAGGTAAAAATAAATAAATGAGATATTGAAATACTATTTTGCATAAATATAATTTAAAGTATCTGTTACTGACTTCTTCAGCTGTGGCTTAACTTCAGTATCCAAGGACATGGCTGTAAGTGTCTGAGACCTTTTAATTTTCACACTTTTTTTTCCCATGAAATGTGTTTGCTGTTCAGCACAACCTTGAAAGTTCCAGTAGTGAAATGAAATACTTGTGAAACTGGTTTTTTTTATACTGTCCTGTTCTTTGTGATTTCTATCACCTGGACATTCCAAACAAAAGTTTTGAAAACCTCAAAGCTGGTGATCTGCCCTTCTCTTCCAGCTGCCAGGTGTGCTCAGTGCTGGAAGATGCTCAGTTTTCTTTTGCCTCTTCTTATTCCCAGGCTGTTCTCAGCCTCTTGTCTTCAAGTGTTTCTTTGTTTGCTGTTTTAGCTGAAATTCTCTGGATTCTGCTTTAAGCAGTGGAAGCATGAAGTTGTTACATATTGTTATCACAAAGATAGATTTCCAGTCATTTCCAAAAATGAACTACTTGGCCCTAAATTCAAGGAAACTTTGCCAGCTACTTCCATGAACTTTGGCCTTGGGATGGACAATTCCACACACCAGAGGAAAGCAGCTGTTGATGAAACAGTTGCTGCCTAGAAGGAAATTGTTCCTGAAATACTTGGGCTAATTCCACACAAGTTTTTGAAATTTAATCCTGAGGTCTTGACTTTAATCATATTTTTGGTAGATGCTCACAGAGTAGGTGCATATGGGAGATATTGCTGTGTTTCTAATCCTGGCAAAAGCATTTTTAAATACAGTGTGCCCATGCTGGAACTTAATAAATCCTAGTTCTTCTCTGAGAAGACAATGCTCAGCTCTCAGTGACAGGAGCTGTGTTGGTATAAATGCAAGTTACTAAGATGTGGAAGCACTTCATAATATTTATAATTGGTTTGCTTGTAACATGTAGAAAACAACTTGGGTTTGTAATAGAAAACTTTATTAGACTGGAGAGTTGCAAGCACTTCTCATCTGTATATTTGTTAATTTAAAGGCTGCTAATTTTCAACTTCTAATATTTAACTTTTATCTTAAATTTTCAAGACAGTGCCATGTGTTTCAAAGACTTGGTGAAGAGAAGATCAGCTGAGTGTCTTCTAATCATGTGGGGAGGGGTAGCATTAATCTTAATGTTTAAAGTGATCCAGTTTTGAAATGATATATTGTTTAGAAGCTGACTGAAATTCTTCTGTAGAAACTCTGTGATCATAGGGGTCCTCAGGTGCACTGAGGCACTGAAAAGCTAGTTTTCCCTGACACATAGGCCTTTTTATCATCAGGATGAGGTAGTGGTCGTATTTTAATTAAAATGTCAGAACAAATACTGTTGGAGTTATTGAAAATGAATCACCAGATAAAGTGAGCACTGGGCCATGGCAGGTCAAAGAGGCAAAGTCACCTGGAGAAGAGGACTCCATTCATTTTCCTGCCTAAATGAGGAAGAAGTAACTTTTATGAGCAATGTGAACTTTTAAATATATTAAAGAGCATCTTGCCCTGTATTAAGGCTCAGGCTTTCACAGGCTGATGAATTTAATTTATATTTCAAACTGTTCAGTATGGGTAGCACCTATTTTTTTTAACTGTTTGACAGTTATAAAAAGATACTGAAGGAATAGCATAGATTTATCTCTTTTTTTGTAATTCAGCTGCTGTAAAATACTGTTTTGAATGCCACTGTTGTCGAGAAGTTTCTTCCTTGGAAAGAAGTAAATCTCACAAGGTCTTTTACAAGCTTCATTTATTTTAGAGGAGGTAAAATACAAGAAAGGGGACAGCAAATATTCCAAACAAATAGTATCTATTAAGCTCAGAATCTGTGTTGTGTATTCCTCCACTGCATTCTGCGCTGTTAAAAGTGACCTTCATCTTCCCAGAGATTTTTCTGCCTGTGTGCAGAGGGATTAGAGGAATGTGCAAAGTACTACAGGAAGGGACAGATTAGGAACAAGTACATTCAGTCTGTGATCATTTTGTAATCATGAGGAGTCTTGTAGCTCAGCAGAAGCCCTCAGTAAGTGTAGATAAATACAAATTAGTAATATATTTTCATTTAGCAGCACTTCCACTCTTTAGAGATTCTACAGACAAAGGTAAACTGTTAAATGAGAGGGGAAGGAATGACACATCAGAACTAAGTGAGCACAGGGAATGCAATGTTTTCAAGTTGGCAGAGCCCTTTGCTCAGCCTGTCGTGCTCGTGGAGTTTCCCCACAGTAAAGGAGATCATGTGGAGAGGGGTTAAATTTAGAGCAAGTTCCTGGGTAGGATGCCTGGGGGTGATAACTGGCTCTTGTGTGGTGTGGTGTGTAGAGAATAAATAGAGTACATACCTATAGTTGGAAAGGAAAGGGACAGTATGATGAAGGAGAATCTCAGAAAATAATGGAAAGTTAAATAATTGGCTTTTTAAAGAACAAAAACACTTTATTACAGTCATTCCATGTCAAAAATTGGATTTGTAGTACTGTACATTAGATATTTACCTTATCACACAACAGTCACTACTGCAAACACTTTTTTTTCTTTTCAGAGACTGAAAATGAAGAACTGGAGAAACCTAGAGTCCTCTGGGCAGTCTACTTCAACATGAGAGATTCCTCAGGAGTTGAGAAGAATTCCTATGATGGTTTACCCTCAAATGTTTATGTCTGCTCTGGGCCAGACTCTGCTTTAGGAAATGACTGTGCTGTCAAACAGGTTGGGAAAATCACATTTTTGGTTGCAGAACTTTAATTTTAAAGACCTAAGTCCAATACAGTCTGGGTTATTCTGCTTTCTACAAAAATATACGTGATACCTCCCCAAAATGATGAAACCAGAGGGATGGAGAGACCATGAAATAGCCACAGTCTGTCACATGAAAGGTAAAAGAGCAGGTACAGCACAAATCAAAGTCAGAAAATCCTATCTATAATTCAAGTTGGAAGGATCACCAAAGAAGTTTAATACTTGCAGGACACAGTCACAAACCAAAAACTTGGTGGGGAAAAAACCCAGCATAATTACTGTGATAGCTTAAGCCTCCTGCCTCAGTTTACCTCCTCTTTGCCTTGGTATCAGTGGATTAAAAACTCTTCCCCTCAGAGATCATTTCTATCAGGAAGGTACAAATTCTCAGGCAGATCTACCCCAGCAGTCCGTGTGGTGTTGGGGTGCTCTCAGAGACAGGAAACACTTCACATCTTTGGAGGATTAACTGTCACTAGGCATTTTTAAAGCTGTTTTTTTAATGGCCATGTTCAGACAATGTGCATGCCATCCTCTAACCAGTTGCAGGATTTTTTATGACTAGGTCATAAACCTCTTAAAAATAAGATTTTGAAGTGGAAAGGCTGACATAGCCTGAACTGCAGGGTCAGAACAGTGTCATTAAGGGCTAATGGTACCCTTCATTTTGCTTTACAAGGCAATAATTTGCCTCCCAGAGGGATAAAGAACTGTAAAGACAAAAAATAATGCAAGACAATTATTATGGTAGCAGTTTGAAATTGTAAATTAGTTTCTTTCTAATTTAGATTTTTTTGAAGGTGTTTAAAACAGTGTAAGTTAAAAGCTGATTAAACACACTTAACACTCAGCCTATTTCTAATTCTGATAGCCACCTTTTCTAAACATTCAGGTTTGTCTTCCCTGAAGAGCTCTTTTCCTTACCAATGAGTAATGGTGGGACAGGTCAAACCTGTTTAAATATTCTTGGTGCTGTAGTTCAGCCTTTGTGTTCAATCTGTTGGCCATCAGTGAGAGAGGTGTTGAGCACATCTCAAAGGAGGAACTACCAAGAGCCTAAATCATTGTGTTTTACACAAAAACAGGGAGAGGTTTTGTTGAACCTGATTTAAATGTTGAAATACATGGTCACTAGTTAAAGTGGACAATATGTAAGTGTAAATATGTTTAGAATTCAAAGTCAAATGTGAGAGCAAAGGGAAGAATAGGCTGAAGATAAAGCAGAAGCCACACCTAGCAGGGACCTTCTAGACCAGTGGAGGAGGGAAATAGCTGTAAATTGGTGTCTTCCACTCCCAAATCACTCTCATTCTCCTAGGAATGGGGTGGGAATCTCCAAACAGGAACCATTTGCAAACTCCTGGATCAGAACAGTTTAAAAAAAACTCCACAAACCCAGGCTGTGGATTAGTCTTGAAGATAGGTTGGAAAATTGAACCTGATTTCTCTAATCATTTTGGGATTAGTGTTTTAATGATGCTTGCTGTGATTTATTTTTTCATTACCATTACTGTTAAAAATTCTGTTTGTCAGGGTTTGATTGCATTGATGATGCATTGTTTGGAAGGCAAGACACCACAACTTTTATAGACAACTATCCATCTACACCTCAGTATATAAATTCATTCTTGCTTTATTATAATTCTGTGTTAAATTCCTCGTGTGGTATTGAATTAAAGTTCATGTTTGCAGTTAGTTAGCCCATCCCTGAGGATGGGCTACATTAAATGAAGGTGCCATTTATGATTCCTTCAAATTCTGTGGGTGTGGATCCAGTAAAGCATCTGGCTTCCAGTTTTCACTGCTCCAACCTGACATGAATTATGATGATCCAAAGTAAAATATTCCCTGACGTATTTCAGACTTCTGAGGCATCTTCACGTTCATGAGAGGGTGTACTAAAACTGTCAGGCCCATAGTTTCCTTTAACCTGTTTGTGTTTATTTTCTATATCTGGAAAGCTTTCAGAGTTAATCAAGTGTGTTGTTAGTTTGGTAGTGGTCCATGTAAAAGTTGCTATAAAAGCCCAGTAAAACAGGCCCAACACTTAATTTTATTCAACTTCAGCTATTAGAGTATCTATGCAAGTGCTTTACATGCCTGTGTCAATGCTGATTCAATTGTACACACACTTCTCAGCTGATGCACTTGACTATTAAATATTGAAGGAAGTATTGTCTACCTTAATTACTTATAATGAAAGAGTTGTTAAATTATTATTGTTTATTCAGTATTACTTAGCAGGGCAAGGTTAACTTTAAAAATTGGTAGACTGAAAGTACTCCATATCATTGAATTGTTCAGTTATAATCAGTGTCCTGATGTCCTGCATGAGGTGCTGAGAATTTCTTCCCTTGTTCAGCCTCATAATTGTTTGGCTATTTTTGAAGTGGATATTTGCTGACTAATTGGACTGAATAATTGTTGAGAGCTGCATAGGAAATGTTTGTCTGCTCTAATCTGTCATAGATTCAGTTCAAAATATGAGATCTTTCCTCAGTGTTCTATTAAATATAATAATAATTGAAGTGTATTTTTGGAGTACCAGGGTCAAGTGCAGACATGAAATAAAAAAGTTTTTCTCTTACCTTCAAAAAGTTAAAACCCAGCTTCTTAGGATGTTTCACGTCCTTGCTCCCTGGACTTACTAGGCAAGGCTTTCAAATTACAAAACCATGGATTTGAAGCAGAGAACAGAATTGTCCATTTTTTCATATACTAATATAAATAGTTTTAAACAGTTTTACGTGGGTATGGAAGAGTAACATTGCAGAAGGAGATTGAAAAATGAAATTGCATTGAGAGTAGACAGGGTCGTTTAAGCAGTTAATAATGGAGCCCTGCATCCCCAGGCTGGTGATAGAAATGCAGTGCTGGTGGGCAGTGGAGTTCATCACAGAAGGCTCTTGGGTACCTGCTCAGTGATGGATTAATCTGAAAACAATTCCCTCTTGGCCAGGAATCCACCTCCTGTAATCAGCCCTTGCAGTTGGCATGGAGTGACCCCCTGTCAGCTCTGCAGGGCAGGGCTGGAGCAGGAGGAATATCAAGATTAAATGCATTCCTGCCCATGTGGGAGCTCTCCTCACAGGCTGCCTTTGGGGGATAGGTTACTGAGCAGACAGATGCAAAGGGAATATTCCTCTGCCTTCTTAGAAACCCCAAGCAGAACCATGCTCTGCATCAGGTGTCTGTTTGCCTTGCAAGCTGAAGGACTTGGAATAGGAAGCCTTTCTGGAAATGTGGAGAGCATGTGGATTCAGGAAAAAAATTCCTGAGTGTCTCTGGCATTTTTAATTTATTTATGATGGCCTTATAGATGGGTTATTTGCATAAGTGCGTGTAAAAGTTTGTACCACTAGTTAATAGAGCTTCCTGCATTCTTCTGGGGTTTTAAAGGATTTTTTGGCCTCCTTTGTTTGTATAAAATGTCTGGTTCTCTAGAATCCTAAGACTGTATTACTTTGGTTCTTTTTCTCCTATATTTTGGAGTTGGGTTCTCCATGTTGTAGTGTTCTTCCTTTGCAGTGGTCAAAAAACTTCTTGTGTGTACTAAATTTCTAAACCCTGATGGCATCAAGGGCCATTGTAAATTAATTCCTTGAACTATATGTGTCTTTTAATCTAAAATACAGTTCTTTTCATACATGCAGTTCTTTGTGCACACAGGTCTGTGCACATAGTACCTTGAAATGGTAGACATGAGTTCTTAATAAACTATAAATATATTTGGATATATTTTCAATGGAAATATTCCATTGGATGAGAATTATTCTCAGTTGAGCTGTGTTTGAGCTGTCCAGAAAAAGTGAAATGGAAATTTTTTTTGCTATTTTTAACTTAAGAAGGAAACCCCTATAGCCATGGTATTGATTGTACATATGCACATTTTCCTTGATTTGCTTGTTATGTGGAATGGATCCCTCCCTCTGGAAAGAGGCAAGATGTTTCCCATGCTTTGCATTTGACTGCAGCTAGGGATACTTTTATAGTGGAAAAGATCAGCTGGCTTGCAAAAAACTCCTCTTCCTTGTTCTCAATACAGCGTAGAATGACCAGCATTTTTTACAAAGCCCCATGCTGTGACTTCCTAGTAGAACAATGTAAAAAGATAAATTGCTTTTTCCCTTTCGAGGTCTGTGAGAAGGAATGGATTTCCCATGTGTTTACAATACTGCCCAAGTCCTAAATCACTATTGATTTGAAAGAATGGAGGTTAATCTTAAATATCTGTAAAATATTGCCTCAGGGTATTACATTTCAAGGTAAAGCTCATGTTATTCTTCTTTTTCCTGAATAGGCTGAGACTATTTTCCAAGAAATGTTTCCAACAGAGGAATTTTGCCCACCACCACCAAATCCAGAAGATATTATTTATGATGAAGATGAGATTGAGCCAGAAGAGTCTGGATTGAGTAATTCACCAGAGGGAAAACCTGAATCCTCAGCTGAGGAGAGCAGTGGTGGAGGTGGTGCTGCTGTTACAAAGGAAGAGTGAATGAATGAATGAGTGAATGAACAGTGTTCTCTCAGTAGAAGAAGAGGTTGACCCAAACTAGAATAAGGGAGGAAGGGTAAGAAAAAGAGGTTTAAACCCCCAGAGCTGTGTTATTTGCCATTGCCTTACTTTCCTTAGTTTGAATCATCTTTGTCAAGTGGTTTCATTGGTAGCTGAGACACCTAAACAGTCATAGCTCCACCAGATCCAGTGGGGTTTCTAGCTAAACAAATTCACAGAATGAAGCATCTGAATTTAGACTGCTAAAATAGGATTCATGATTTATTGAGAGAATTGAATTTCACATATTGGAAAGAATCCTCCATCTTTTAAACAGGAAACAAGTCAAAACTAAGCAAAACTAAAAAGTGCAAGTTTGTTTACCAGTTAGAAGATAATCTACTAAAAATTCTTGGATCCCTGCTAATGAAACAGCTGAAGGTGAGGCTCACAATCTGTCCTTCACAGTGGTCTGATGAATGGAACTTACAGGCAGTAATAGTGACAGTTCTGGAGTGGTTTTCCTGTCTGGTCTTGAAACTAATGCCGTAATTAAGAAGCAAATACCATCCAAAAGGTGTTGCTTACATGGAACTATTTTACATTCAGGTTTTTTAAATAAGACCTACTAGGTGACACATTTTCACTAATGACTTAATTTACTGTAGTCAGGAAAATGGCACAATTTAAGCTTAATGCCAGATTTCCCAACAAAATTCAAAGTCATAAATGGAGCATAAATGTTGTTAGTTTCCCTGGATTTGTTGCAGTGCTTAGGCTTTTAGTAAGCCAGTAGTTACTTTTTGAAGTTTGGGGTCTGAGAAGTTTAAATGCTCACTAATTGAGGGGATTTGTGGTGGAGAGAAGGTTCAACTGATAATTCCAAAGGTTTGTATTGATCCCAGTTAATAGGATTAAAATTAGTGTGATAGCTGTAAACTATGCATTTTGTAATGATAAATCATGAAGCATTTATACAGTAAAATTTATTGAACTATTTATAAACCTAGTTTGTATGAAAAAACTACAAAATGAGAGCTGTTGTAAATGACCATGTTAAACTTGCACTTCTTCTGAACAATGCTTGAAATCAAATATGAAAAATATTTATCATATACTTAAAGATTGACCTTAAAATGTACACCCAGTAGATCAGTAGTACCTAGAGATTAGCAAGATTTGATGAGTTGGGGTTTCAAATTCTACATGAACACAGATACAGTTACAGCAGTGCTTAAATACTGGAAGTAAATAAAAAATGCCATTGAGTCATGAATAGTCAGCACTGCCTGGACATGCCACAGCCAGGCTTCTGTACAGTCCTGTGGTGCCTGTGCCTGCCTTGAAACTGGCTCCAGGCCAGAAAGGTTCATTTATTTATTTTTTTACAGCATAACTGATCCTGTTCTCTTTGTCCTGCCTCGTAGACACTGTCCAGTTTGCATTTCAGAACAGGCTTGTTGGTGTTTGCATCCTTTGCCTGTTGGATAGGTACCAGTCTGTGTGTGTCTGTGTGTGCATAATCCCAAAGTCCTCAGAAAAAAACACATGGCTGGAATGTTTCCAGTGTTGAACAACTGTAACCTCTGGATGCTTGTGATTGAGCAGTTATTTATATACATATATAGATTAATAAGCAGGCTGCCTCTTTATTTAGCTGTGATTTCTATGTGTATTGGAAAGCATGAGTGTATGGTGGTTGTATTTAACATCTACAGATCTGCAAAAGAGCTGAGTGGAGGACCTACTCCCTGTTTGTCTCTCAGAAATAGGGATCATAGTTGAATTTCTCATCTATGTTAACAGGGAAATTGCTTGATGAAAATTAAAGGTTTGCTTGCAAGTGCATTGTCCTGTGTTTTCTTTCCATTTTCTTTTCAAAGAAAATCAGTTCATTTGTTAGCTGGGATTCCTGCTAATTCTGTTGTCTGCTTTCAGCACAGAGACACCTGCAATGGCCAATATGTGTAGCTAAGTTATCAGGTTTATATAAAGTCATATCTTAGTGCTTCCTGTCCATGTGAAGATTGGCAATAGTGCCAATTTGATTTCAGATCAAATGGAATGATGTACAAGTTGGAGGCTATGGCTTTACACTACATTGATTGCTTAAAAACTGTTTTCATGTCTCTTTCATAGGGTGAATGGAAACATAAAATGTTTTTCCTATGGTACTTGAGTACCCAATAGCTCACTTGCAGTGCAGTAGATCAGACTGTTGGTCTTGGTATTTTACAGAAATCATGCTCTGAAATGCATTTTGTTCTTTCTTTACGTGATGTAAGCACACAAAGAGAATTTCAGGCTTATTTGAAGTCGTTTTTAAGGCTTGTCAAACAGGATGTATTCAAAAGATAACATGACTTTTTAAAAACTGGCAATTTATCTGTAGGATTATTAATAAATCAAGTTAAAGAAAGATAAGGTTAATTGAATTTTTAAACAAGTAGCTGTATTATCCTTCAAGCACCTTGGAGCTCATACAATATTCACACCTTTTTTTTCCTAAGGAGTGCTTTGATATGTTTGAATTCCTTTTTTAATGAGTACTTTCTTTTTAAGTTGGTTAATTGGATTAACCCTTAATGTTCAGAGAGTCCATTTGATGCCATTTTCCCTTCTGTGGCATTGCCTTGGCCGTGGGGCTGCAGGTAGTTACTGCTCCTTTGGAGGTGTTTCCAGCCACGAAGCTGCTTCGTCTGCTTTTTCTGGTGATGATGATGCTTAGGGCCATTTGACAGGTAATCATTAGAACTCGGATCCTTGCAGACTATGGGGTCTTTTCTCCTATCATTGCAGGGGGATTGATGTGGGCAACTCCTATTAATGTTAATGGGACTTGCATGTGTAAATCCTCCTTGCATCAATGGGAAAATTGACCCCTGAAAAAAATATCTTCGTGTTAGACTTGCTGATTCAGAAACATCCAGGCACTGCCAGCTCTGTGTGGAAATGGGATGGAGCATGTGCTGTTCCCCTGGAGTGCTGTGGAATTTTCAGGATTTTATCTTTTACATTGTATTTTATATTTTCTATAGACTGAATCTTGTCAGAGTTCCCCTAATGATTTTCTTTATGTAGCTGGGACCAATTTCCCAGTCCCTACTCAGGAGGTTGCATGGCTCCTTGCTTTGGATCTCATTGTGTTTTAGCCCCCTCTCTCTCCCCTCTAAATCTTTTTGCAGCAGCAATGTGAGTTGCAACAGCTTAATTTCAAGAATAATTTGCTAGTGATGTATTGATTAAGGACAAGTCAGAAGTATTAATGTACTGTTTTCACACAATAAGAGACTGGGTCACTTACAATCCATAATCTCTTCTGAGAAAGGATAAAATTAATTTCCTCAACACTCATGTATGTGTTTCAATACCTTGGCAATACAAATGAGTGTGTTATTTTTTATCTGTGGATATGTTTATTTATTCTGTATTGTGTATGTTGTTGCTCAGTCAGTTACTACTGTAGATATTTTATATAATCTCTGCAGTACAGTTTTGGGGTTTACTTATCTGGTGATTTTATGTCAGTAGCACCCTTCAGATGCAAAAAGTCTGATGTGGAACTACCTTAAACTGCTCCAAAGATCTCTCTGCCATAATGAGTGCTCTCTTTAGCCGTTAATTATCAGTTCTGCTGGTTTTCTGCTTTGGTGTCCTTTTTTTTGTATTTTTCTGAGGATTTTGTAACTGCCATTAATTCCAATTAGAGGACCAATTTGCTGAGATCACACATATATATATTTACAAAAATTATTCATGAAAGTTTTTCATTTAAACTTTTGCAGAAACCAACCACTATAGAATATCCAAAAGTTAGAATTACCTGCATTACCAGGATTGTCAAAAATACATAGGAGAATTGTGGGGGCAGAGCAGTTGCCTGCATTCCTTGGGTAAGTATTAATGCCAGTAAGGTGCAGAAGTAGCTGTGTAGAAGTTTGAGGCACTGATGTAAAACATTCATTTATTGCAACCCAGTTTAGTAGTGAGATTGCTGCAATAATCATATAGAAATCATAGCTTAAGTATATGATTTCAATAACTTTTTTAATGTGATAGAAGGATGCTGTGAGCTGTAGAGGTGAGTGGGAGGAAATGGTCAGCCATGTGGAATTCATGTTGTCAGCCTCATCTGCAGCAACAAAATAACTCGTGGTGGAAATAGAGCTTATTAGCAATTCCACCATTATGTTTATTTACAGGCTGCCAGTTCCTGTTTGTAAGAGTGAATGGTTCTTCAAAATCTGGCTGGGGAGCCCAGCAGGAATGTTGTAAATCTCAGTGACATCTGGGATTTAGAAAGTTGACAGTGAAGTATCAGGAAGATGCAGTTGTTGACTGCATGGGAGTTCTGATCAGAGGGGACTTTAATAGAAAATACTCTTCCTGTCACAATTCCAACAGACAATTTATTTTACACTACTTGCATACATTGACAAAAGAGATGGAAGGTATCAACCTCAGTGTATATCAGACCCAGATGTATTTGACTAAACAATTTAGGAAGTCTCAGAACACCCTCATTTTTATAGAGATTTTCAGGATCTCATACTTCTGAAGTGCCACCCCATAATTCATTGTATATTTGGGTCTCTGAAGAAGGCCTTAGTGCTGGTCCTACATTCTGTAGGGTTAAGACTTCAGGAAGTGGGGTGTGCCCAGCCTATGGCCACTCCATGTGTCCTCTGAAACAGAGGAGGTTTCTCTGCTGAGGTGTTGCTGCATGACAGCAGCTGGTGTCCAACAAAGGCACCTTTGGCTTTTAGAGGTGCTCTCTGCTGCTCCAGCTTCAGGAAGCTTCTCTCATGAGCTCTGTCTCACTCCTGTTTGGTCTAAGCATGAGGCTGGACTGGGAAATGCTGCTCTGTTGGAAGTGATTGTTGGGTCCATCCTGGAGCTGAGGTGAGTAATGACAAAACATCTGGATAATGCTCTCCTAGACTGCAGCTCCCTGGCACCTCCAAAGCAGTTCACAAGCAATAAAACCAGAGTGGTGTTTGCTGGTGAGCTGGTAGTGGTACCTGAGCTGGATGTCCAGAGTGAGGAACACGTTTTTAATCACTGCAGACTTGGATCTGGGAAAGGATGTGAGAGTCTTCTCTTAAAAACCAAAATTTAAAAAAATCCCAGATCCAAACACTCCTGGGCTGTTTTAGACTCTGTGTGCATAAGAAACTGTAATTGCTAATATGGAGTTCTGCATCTCTTCTGCTCCAAACCCAAGCATATTTCTGGAGCTCACCCAAGGGAAGGCCATTTAATCACGATGAGGGAGCAGCTGCCAGCCCAATGCTACCAAACACTTCCTGCTCTGGGAACTTCTCCACAGCGTGAAAGTCACTGCAAGTCATGCTTGATTCCTTTGTTGTGAATCAATTATCCAGTGAATTCAGCCTTTCTTTCCTGTGCAAAAATCTGTGTAAGCCCCAGCTAAGTGCCTTCAGTGAATCATTTTTAGACTATAGATTATTCAGAGAGAACCCACTGTGGGATTCTTACAGCAGCTTATTTGCTAAATCATGGGGTATTTTCCTGCTCCATACTTGGATGCTGAAATAGTACATAATAATGAATACACCATTATTAAAATCACACCAGACATTTTTAAGACAGCAAAAAAGGCTTTTATGAAAAACATAAAAATCTACTATTAAGGAAGCCATCATAAAATGACTTATTTTAGTGACACTTGTACCTTTCCATGGAAGTTTTAAGCCAGGATTCCTTGCCAGACTCTCAGTCCGATTCTAAAATGAAAATGTGAGTGTGGTAAAAGCCAACAGCCCTCTCAGTTCCTTTGTGAGGATATTCCTACCTGCTGAGGGATCTCTTGACATGCAAATACGAGCACAATTGTCTCAAGGTGGGGACAGAGCAGAACTCACACGAGGAACAGCACCAGCAGTGGGTCAGGGATCCACCTGGACTCCAGAGAAATGGATATATTTTTGCCTCTGGTTTCCTCAGTGAACCTGGTTGAGTCATTTCCCTTTAATGCCACAGTAAAAAGGTGTAAAATGGTAACAAGTCTTTTCTGAAGCTTTTTGAGAAGTCAATAAAATATAAAAGTAAATGTATTTGAGAAAGAAAATGAGCAGTGCTAATGATAACTGTAAGAATGGATAACAGGAATACTTGAGTAGAGGGGCAAATGATCTGAGGAAGAAATCCAGTGTAACTCTTGCAACGTGCCTGGGATAGGAGATGTTTTGTTATTCAGGTCCCTTGTTCCATCCCTGACATTTCCTGTGTTTCTCAAGTGAGGTTTCACCAATCAGCACAAACTCTTTGTTTACTGCTTAATAAAAATAACATTAAATTATATTTATTTTTTGAAATCTTTTTCTGATTATGCATATTTTGCTGGCAGGTTGTAATGCATATTGTTTAATTAGGACTTAATGTTAATGTCATTAACATTCTATTTGATAATTCAGTAGGTTGCCTATTTATAGACATAATGAAAGTCGTAACTTTTTGTAATGAAGTGCTTCTGACTGTGCTATTAAATTAAAAATAAACTTACCCTAACCTGACATTAGCTTTCAGTTTCATTGTCCATGGTCCAGTGAATCTGAAAAATGCTGCTGCCTGCACTAAATATGGATTTTTTTAATTATTATTTTTTCAGTAGTGTCTAACTCATCCTTTCCTTAGACAAAAGAAAAAAAAAAAAGAGAAAATAAATAGACCAAACTAAGCAAGAATCTCAGAAAACTCTGATCTGAAGTTTGAAATATTGTCCTTGAAGACAATTGGGATTTGGAGCACTGAGTTTAAGTAATTGGAATCTTATCCAAATTTTATTCTGTGGCACTGCTTATAAATCAAGTAATTAGACAGCACTTCATCTCTCAGTTTCTTACCACATATGGATGTGTGCTTTATTTGTGGTTATAAAGTGCAAAATAACTGCTGAATTTTGTACTCCATATAATCTCTTTAGTAGGGATAATGAATTCTATGGATTTCTTTATTCATGGTCTTTTTCTAAGCATTTGTAGTACATTATTTGCATAAATGATCTTTTCTAGGGAGATCTTCAGATAAAAGCAGTGAGTTGGATACCTGTCACAAGACTCAGTAAGCACAGCCCTGTTTTGGATAATATTTCCCCATTGTCCTTAAGTCCTTAACTACTAAATGCAGTTTATTAACAGTGACCAGATTGTGCACGTTCTTATTTTAATTCACCTTTTTATAGCTTGATATATGTGTATTTGTAGGCCTCTATTTCTTAACCTTGTAACATGTCCCAGTTTAATTAAATGGGTCTTTTTATTGTGTTCTCTACACTCTTTAATCAAACATCATCAGTCAAACATCATCAAGGAGATGTAATGGTGCCAGGCCAGGAATAATACTGGAGTAGTAAGTGGGAAGTAAGAGAAGGTAAAGAAAGCACATTTTGTACACATTTATGTACACATTGGGAATGCTTGGTGGTGGGAGTAAAATTTGGTGAGAGGTGCTAAAGAGGTTCATCCTTGAAGCTTTTCTGTTGTGAGTGGTGTCTGGTCTGGGCACTGCCACGGGGAAGGGGCTGGTGGGACACCCCAGCACTGCCCAGCTCATCCTGCCCTGCACAGCTGAATCAGCTCTGGAGGTGAGTTTCACAATCCTGTGGAGTTTGGGAGGAATAGGAGGTAAGTTTTGAGGTCCTTCTGGGCACTTCTTTCTTGTCCTCCCTGGTGATTTGGCAGAGAAGGCTGACACTGCCCAAGGTGAGGGAGTTGTGTCTCCAGCACTGGGCTCTCCAGGACAGCTCATTCTCTGGTGGAGCCTCGTGCCCAGTGCTGACTCTGGTTGGGCTTCTTGGTGCTCTGGTGGCTTCACACTGCAGGGCTTAAACCTCTTCTTCCTGGCACCATTAAACACTTCACTAATAAAGCCACTTGGAAAGGGTTTTAAAGGACTATTGGAATTTTTGGATTACCATGACATGAATTCATTCTCTTTCATGGAATTGAATTACAGCATCTTACCTTTTGCTAGTATAATAATAAAATGTCTGAAGCCAGCCTTAAAACCCAGCTTCTTTGTGAAGAGACTTTAAAGAATAAGCAGGAAGGATTTTTCCAAGATGTGTGTTTTTTTCTGAGTAATGTTGCATACAGACTGGAGATTGCTTCTTCTATTGAATTGCATAATGAAAAATCAATCAGTTTAATGGTTGACAAACTTTGACATTCAAATAAAAATGTTGCTGGTATTTTCATAAAGACCTGTAGGCATGACTAGATTCAGCAACTTTAATTTATGCAATAGTAAATGTCTGCCAAAACATTGTACAAACGACTGTATAATGAGGCAATAATAACCATGAGGAGCGGAAGGAAAGTGAACAGAGGCCAAATTTCTCAGTTTTTACAGATTATATAATTTCACAAAGCCTTTCTGGATAAAATATGTTCCTACAGCCTCCTTTTCAACACCACGTTCTGTTTGAAAGCAATTGCTCAAAATCATCAAAACAGATTTATCTGAGACTGTTGGGTCTCCTCAGATGATGGTGTTTAGTTTTTCTGCAAGTTGGTTGTTCTGACTGTTTGGGGTTGATTTTTTGGGGGGGATGGGGGTTGGGGTGGTTTTGGTTGGTTTTT
>VZRZ01001998.1:3779761-3812631 GCA_013398175.1 Climacteris rufus
TTTTGTTTTGTTGGATTTTTTTTTAATTAGAGGAGAGAGAAATCCCATCAGCCTGTTCTTGGCCAGGCCTTGCCTAGATACAGGCTCTCCAGTAGCCATTAGCCCAATAGATTCATTCTTCCTGCAGTCACTTTGCTTTTTCCTTGCCCTGTGCCTACATCCTTCTTGGAAATTTCCTCTCCCAGCCCTAGGACAGGCTTCAAGGATGACTTTATTTGTATGAAGAGGTCTCAAACTGAGAGATTCAAGAGAAGCAAAGAGAGAATTAATAACTGGTTTCTCAGAGATCCTGCCATAGACTGGAATTTAATATGCCTGAAGTAGAATCCTGTTTACCAAAATCCATTCTTTTCCACCCATACCCTTGGATTCCCAGGCATGGCTGGCAGGTGAAGGTGGTGAGGTTTGGCTGGGACAGCTTGTTGGGGTTTTTGTTGTCTTGTGTTCTTCAAGGATAGTGACTGTGGCTCTGTTTCAGTATTGTCCAATAAATGTTATATTAAATAATGTGCCAGAACTCACACATTATCACTGCTCAATCTTGCCTTTTCTCAAAGGAAATAATCTTTTTCATTTCAGGACAGTATTCTCTTTTCTTTCCATGGGATTCATAATTATGCTTCTTTGCCACCTCTAACACTCATCTGATTTTTGGCTTGATATGATGCCTGATATTTAGTATCTCTCTTTTATAACATGCAAAAACAAATTGAAGAAGTTAATTGATTTCCCTATGGAACAAATGGTAGAGCACAGATTAAAGCATTGTTCCCATTTTGTCCTAGCTCAAATTAGAGATAAGTTACTCTATACCTTTGATGTTTATAGTAATTTGTGTTGTAAACAGCATTTCTCTGTCAAGAATTCTGCAGTATGTTTTATTCAAGAAATTTCCATTACCAGAGATGTTAATGCCTGGATGGAATTTAGAATGTCTGTTCCCAAGTGTAAAAAGGTTTTGATTTTTTGATTTGTTTTGTTTAAATAGAACCAACTGTATTTATTTGTAGGGACAGTGTTTCTTTCCCTGTCCTACATGTGAATGAACTCCCAAATTCTGCTTTAGAATTACATGCCTGACTTCAGTCAGAGAAGAGGCTGGTTTCAAATGCCACCTTCTGCCTTTGAAAATTACCCCTAAACCATTCTGTCCAGTGAAGTGATAAACTCAGGATAAATTCTGGCTTTTTGAATGGACTCAGAGCTGCTCAGTTGCAGATGTTCTCCTGCAGACAATCGGTGGGGAAAATCTTTTACATCTCCTGGTGGATCTCTGTGTGATTTTTGAGCCACAAGGACTGAATTCAGTCACTTTGCAGCCTGGAAGCCCTGAGTACCTTCATTTGCAGACTCTACATCTTTGAAACTGTAGGTGGTACAGATTTGGCTCAGGTCATTCTTTGAAAAATCTCTTTTATCCTAAACTATAAGGGAACCAATAGCCACAGAAAATGTCAATCAAAGAGGCTGAATGTCCTCAATGTGGTGATTTGCATGTTTATAT
Organism: Climacteris rufus; assembly: GCA_013398175.1. NCBI lineage: Eukaryota > Metazoa > Chordata > Aves > Passeriformes > Climacteridae > Climacteris > Climacteris rufus. Next base: position 3,781,266 of record VZRZ01001998.1, read on the forward strand.
AATTTACATTAAATATCAAGCACTGTATAAGGTACTTAATAAACTCAGAAATAAGACTGATACTACTGATCTACAAAATTAGTCTGTTTCATGGAAGTTAAGCAAAATATTAGTGAGCTGAGGCTGCTGCTGGCTTTAAATTCATACAATGCCCAATGCAGCAACAAATAAGCAGTGGATATTTCAGATATTTCAGATCTTAGAGGACTTATCAGTTATTTTTCCTTACAGTGCTGTAGTTCTAGGTGTACTCAATAAGCGTTCTGTAGTGTCAAACAGTGATTAGCTATGTGAAAAATAAGTTGCAATGGGTTTTTTGCATATCAACATCTTTTTTGTTCATTGCTAAAATGGCAACTTATATTTAAAAGCACTGAGAGTAATTGTAGTGAAAGGAAGATTGGGAAACACTGAGTTCCATGACTCTGAGGTTTAGAGTGTATCTCCTGTTGAATTATATCAAGTAGGGTTATTCAGGTTCTAATCTAGCTGTTCATGAGATATTGTACCATTTAATTTTCATATAAAAACCAGATCCTAATTATATTTGCAGTCTAATGGGCTCCTAGGTGAAGCTTGCCTGTAAAGAGTTGCTTGGATTTTACTTCCATTTTAGTTTGGCTAAAATTAATATTTTATTTATAGAAAATTCAGAGACTTGTGGGGGAAGGAATCTAGCTTTAAAATTCTGCCAGAAGATATAGGGATCTTTTATTTTTTTCTAAACTCAACTTCAATTTTGGCAAGCCAGCCTAGGCTGCTCTGGAGGTAACACTGAAGCTGGAGCTTTGTAACTTAAGAACCAAGTAATTAAAAATGAAGCCACAAAACTTTCTCACTTCTCCTGACTAAAGCATCCTTCCTCAGCAATAGAACTCAAACTGTTTGCTAACCTCCAGCACTTGTGTCAGCAGCAAAATTGAAAGTATTTTTTGTCACCTGCACTGCTGTCAGCAGAAAAAAAAAAAAAAGAAAGTAGAGGAACATAATTTCAGCACTAACATAAGTATCAGAATGATTTACCTGTCTGTTCTGCTTCACTTTCATCTCAGCTTTCAGGGCTTCATTCATCAATCTTTTATTTACACACGCATATCTCATTTTTACACAATTCCTCCCTCCCTGACCAGATGGCTGCGTTGGCTGCTCGGTGTTCATCAAAGGCAAGGAGAAAACACACGGATGCCTCGTGTCAGCTGGGGAGGATTTGGGCAACTCTGGTTTTCAGCAGCAATTTTGTGGGTATTCAGATAATGAAAAAGAAAACGTTTCAGGAAAATACCACAAAATTCGCAGAGTTTAAAATGCAGTACTGACTTTTATCTTGCTGAAAATGTTCTCTCTCAGTCAAGGCACCAGGTTTGCTCCAGCACACACAGCCTTTTCAGGGGCAGTAGTTTAGCAGGATAAATATTAAACTAATCATTTGTCAAAAGAAGACAAGTACATCTTAAATAAAAGGAAGAGGTATTTTAATTTTTTTTCAATTTTGTTAACATTCATTTGAATATCACATACAAGTGCTGTAGTAGTTCAATTTATAAGTCACTAGAGTACCCATTTTGTCTTTATAAAATTCTGGTCTTAGAACAAACTCAGTGACTTTGTTTCCACTGAGCTTTTCTTGAAATGTGTGCAACTTTTTAGGAATAAGCTTGTTCTATTCTTAAAAAGCTTTCAAATCTTATTCTTTTTACCACATTGTCCTTGCCTGATTTCACATAACCTGTCCTGTCTGCAGTGTTTCTAACAATGTTTTGTTGCATTCTTAGCTTAAGTGCTATTCCCATGAAAGCTCAGCCTATGGAATTTAGCTTTAGTGGGATCCATTCATTTTTGCATCTTGTTCAAAATTCAATAGACACAGAGGAATAAACATTAGGAACCATATTTCCATTTGTTCCGAGTCTCATCATTGTAAATTAGATATTTTCCAAGTGTGTGTTTGCTCTTTTTCTACCAGACTCAATTTGTAGCTTTTATTTGATAGTAGGGTTTCTGAGAATTACTTACAGGCTGATCAGCTTCAGTAATCCCAGGCAAAGAATGGAAAAGAAAAGGTTTGTAGGGAATTCGAGTCCTTTTGACAGTCAGCATTGTATTATGGATGACAGGTATCATTAGATGAATTTTATATCATTCTTCAAAATTAATGTTCACAAAGACATTTGCAGAGATGTAATAGATATTTGAGGTGCAGGTTGTGCTGTAACACAACAAATGATCAGAGGATTATGAGCAGAGTGTGTAAAATGGATCTGGATGAGCTCTGAGCCCCCACACGGGAGCCAACAATGAGAAACACACTTTGAAAGGCAGCATTTCTGCCAGCGTAGAAAAGTATGATGTCTTCAATATTCTTATCAATAATGTAACATAAATATTGCAATACCACTCGGAACATTTGCCACTGACAAAATGATTATGGCTTAATCAGCATTGACAAGGACAGAGCCATTATGCTGGGTAATACAGCTGGTAATGGGAGCACTGGCCATTATAATGAGCTATGTTCGTGCTGCTGCAGCCCAGGCTGTTCCTGCAGCACAGGGAAAACAGCTTCCAACCACAGCTTGGACACTGTGGCCAGGCAGGAAGTGACTTTGAAAGGGCTTGAAAAATAATGGTCCTAAATGACTCAACAGAACCTCCCAGCAAATGCTGTGTAATGTAGGATAAATGTAATAAGAATATAAAAATTGCGTTGTGCCCTGCTGAGGCCGGTGAGGTTGTGTTTTCGATTCTGCAATGTGTTCTCATTCATTCCAGTATTGAAATTGTAAACAGTGCCGAGGAACTTAGAGGATGTAGGACAGAGCTTCGAATATAAGTCAGGCTGGGGAAGCACCTGTACATCTGAAAAAGAACTTAATAGGGTAAACTGCCTACAAATGACTTCACTGGATCAAGGTTTGTTTGCTAAAGCCCCTTTAGCACAAGCACAGCAAGGACTAGAACCTCCAGCAAAGTAAATTCATCATTGAAAACTGTGAAGAAAGCAACCAGAGAAAGTGCTGGCTTTTCTTTCTCAAGAAGTCCTCAAAATCTGAATTTTGCCCTGCTGTAAAGTAGGAGAGCCCAGACAAGGCAGTAACAAACTGCTGCAGTTAAAGACTGAAATTCAGTGACTGCAATACGGAAATCAGAGTGGCTCATTTAAAGTGAATTTCTGCTCTCAAAGTTAAAAATACGTGGTAATGTTTGAATATTATTGCTGTGATTACAGAATTGTGTTTTGATTCACTGGTCAAATTACTGCAAAATAAAAAAGAACAGAGCCCTCAAACAGAGGGGTTGAAGGGAAAATGCCCAAACCATTTGCTGGGGTGATTTAATCTCTTTTCTAACAACCTGTTTTTACTTAGACTGGGGAAAAGCTGATGGACATAAAAGAGTGCAAGAAACTGAGCAGCACTGAAAGAGATTTGGTGTTAAATGAGAACCAGGAGTCACTGAAGTGAAGCTAAACTGAAACACAGCTCTCTCCTCTCCTTATTGTCCTTNCAAAACTGTTTTTACTTAGACTGGGGAAAAGCTGATGGACATAAAAGAGTGCAAGAAACTGAGCAGCACTGAAAGAGATTTGGTGTTAAATGAGAACCAGGAGTCACTGAAGTGAAGCTAAACTGAAACACAGCTCTCTCCTCTCCTTATTGTCCTTCCACTGAGATCACCAAAAGAAGCAAGCTCTGCTGAAGCTGGAATGTAAGAGAAATATGCATTTAGATCATTTATTGGATTCATAGTTTTAGCAGTTCTTTATCTACTGCTGAAATGACTTTTAGCTGTGAGGACTGTTATGTCATTTTGTACCATTTAATACATATATCCCAGAGGAAAAAAATGCAAATGCTGAAATGTTGTGAGACCTGAAGCTGGACACATAAAAAATTATGGCTCAGGGCTGAAACTCAGAGAGAACTACAAAGTTCTCTGAATATGAAACAATGGGGGGATAGAGTTTGCAGTTGGCCAGTGTCATAGTTATGCCATTTACCTTTCTAGCTGTCCATACTCTTGATCTTTTTTGACTGAAAACATAATGCTGGAACCCCAGGTGCTTGGTTTGCCTTTTCTGTACAAGCACTTTTAAAGTTCAAAATGAAAAAAAAACTAAGACTGCAGCTCTAGTTGTAAATAATCACATGATCTCTCTGTGATGTTTTCTATTTTTACTATTATCTATTGTTTCACATTCTTTACATGGGAGGAATGATTAAAAAAATCATTAAAAAAAACCCCACAAGTTTTTTGTATTCTGTTTTGGAGAAATGATTTTTTCTTTCCCACTTCTGCTAGAACTGGATAGCTGTTGTACTACACAGATTTTTGAGTACAAATACAAGAATTTGGAACACTTTCAAAGGCTCTTTGAGATGTAACAGACCATTTTAGAGTCCTCCTCCTCCGCTGTACGCAGAGAACACTGCCATCTGCAGAAAAAAGGAGAGCTGTGTTACACCTGATGGCAGCAAACGGCTGAAAATGCAGAATTCCCAAGTGACAAGGGACCCATTTTCCAGGGGCAATGTAATAGGCTGCGAGGACAGCAGGGCATCACTTACAGCCCAGCAGCAGAGCTGTGATTTCCTTGATGGAGTGTCCTCAGCAGGGCAGCTCGGGGGCCAGGCATGCTGCATGCTAACAATAACTATCTTTCTGAGCCTCTGAACTGCCCTGGAAATGAATATGAGCCCTTGCAGCATAGAAATGAGGAACTTCAATTTCTGCTGAATCATTTTTCTATGTCCTGCAAGAGAATAGCCATGATAGATGCACTGCAGTGAAAGAACAGGAGCTTCTGGAGTTCCATGCATATCAACAAGTTCCAAAAGTGCTATGCCTCCATCTTTATTATGATATAAAAGCTATCAAAATCCAAATATCTCCTCTCCCACCTCCTTCCAACATTATGGAGCTTAATGCATGGCCTTGTTTGTTAGTTTGATAGTGTTTTTATAATGCTGCTGTTGGCACAGGTGGTGCACATTGTAAACCTCATAAGCAGGGCTGCTGCCCCATTTGGGGGAAACAAAACTCCACAAGGAGGCTGTGACCTGCCCAAAGTCACTGGAGATTTAGGTGTCTTGGGTATCAGATTTACCACTGCACAAGCCATAAAATGAAGAGTTTTCAAGTCAAGGCAAAAGCTGTCAAAGTAAAACTGCATGTGGGAGGGAAAACTGAGTAAATGTTCAGGCAGGAGGCTGTAACTCAGCTCTAACCATCAAGGCAGAGATCTTCATCCTTTGAAACCCTCAGCTCAGTGTCACTGCTGTGCCCTGTGGCCACTCACAAAGAGAAATGTTTGAGACACAAACAAAAAATGAAGATGCTCCTGCTCAGGTCAGGCCTTTCAATTCATGAAGTTCACTTCTGTCTGGGCTCAGAAATAATGTTATTTCCAAAAGCATTTTGGAAAGCCAGGGAAGTTGTAAGGAGGCAGTGGAATAAAGGGCAGGATGGGGCAGGTTCCTTGCAAGGACAGACTGAGGGGACCAGAACTCAGCCAAAGGAACACAGCAGGCCAGGCTGGCAGCAGGTCTGGGCATCACCAGGGGTTTTTCTAACAGGAAAAATTAGCTTGAAGAGATGTAGGATTTTTGATTTGGGGAAATGATCTAAAACCTTCCTAGAAGTTAATTGTTACAATTGCAGATCTTAGCAATCTTTATAGAGATGTGTAGTTCCATGTTCATACGGATAAGATCCTTGGTTTTTGTGCTTTTTGTTGGCAATGCATTTCACAGATTATTTATATCTTAGTTTAAAGAAGAGTGGGATTTCCTATATATAAATATACTTTCATTTTCTGCCTGTTATGAGAGTAAGCACTTACTATGCCTTCTTAAATGTTTGCTATTTTATTTCTTTATCGTGTCTTCTCTTACTCATCTTGACTAAAGAAAAATGTCCTATTTGTCAGTTCTATTTTTTTCCTAGCTTTAATCATTTTAGTTGCTCTTCTCTAGAGCCCCTTGGTCTGTTCTGTAATTTTTTTTTTGCAAGAGTGTGACCAGAGTTGAAGACAGCAATTGAGGGAGGAAGCTGTTTCACTCATTTCTAAGACAGACTCATACAAACATACCTTCTGCTAGCAAAATAAACTCATCTGGCTGAAGAAAATCCTTAAAATTCCTGAGAGTGCTTTGTAAGCACTTGATTTGGTGCTCTTGGTGGGTTTGCAACACTGAGTTTGCACAAAATTCATTCTTACACTTCTGCTTTTTTTTAGCTCCCCAGTACCTGTTGAGATGAGGATTTTTCAGAGATGTCAAGGACTCTGTGGAACCTTTCTCCCATTGAGTTTCAAACCCCATCAGACTCCTTTGAACAGCCCATTCTTATTGAAAGGCATATTTCTATATATCTCTGTATGCTTAGAGAGCTCTTTAAATTTGAAAGAAATAATACAAACAATTGTTTCTTTCAGGGATTCATTCAGGATTTGGGCCCCTACTTATATGTATGGATATGTATTTTAACTCCATTGCTTTGAAAAGGAAGAATTTCTTGTAATTTTAATATTGAAGACTGTGAACATTGAAGTTAAGTGTACAGGGATGGTTGTTGTGTTTGGAGGAATNAACATTGAAGTAAACATTGTGAACATTGTGAACAAAGTGAACATTGAAGTAAAGTGTACAGAGATGGTTGTTGTGTTTGGAGGAATTACTGAAAACCTGTGTGAAAAGACAGAAGGTTTTTCACTCTTTATTAATTTTAACTGAGAAAACAACTTCACCAAGAGCTCCAACACAGCCTGGTGATGGTGCAGAACATTCTGTGGGCAGAGGCCTTTCACTGGCCTCTCTTGGCCAAGGGGTCCCACCCCTCCCATTCCCACCACAATTACAACCTATAAATGTTGTAATTCTAATTCAGGTAAGAGTCAGGAAAATATAATTCCATGTTGCTGCTGTGTATTATACTGCTCTATACTTTTAATCTTCTCCCTTATCAAAGACAAACCCAAGGTGCTGCATCTCTAGACAAGAGCTCCCAGCTTTTCCTCTCCTTGTTCACTAAACAATCACATTCCCTGGCAATGTTCATGTCCATCACTTTGGCTCATCTGGATAGGAAATAAGCATGAAATTTCCAAAAATATTGTGTCCAAGTGAGCTGGTGGGAGCAAATAAAAAGGGTTTCTGATGAAATCCCAAGCCCAGTTAGGTATGAAAGGCTGCATCTCATTTATGCAGGCAGTTGCCATGACTATGGATGTGCATTGGATAATTGTAGCACCAATGACTGCTGGCATTTGCACACACATTTATCCAATTAGGATGTGCAATCAAAGTAATTTCATGCACAAATTAGCTGCACAATTGTGCATGCCTCCTGCACATGTAATTGTATGCCTAATTGCTCTGAAAGTCTTGTTCACAATGTGTGTCTTGATTTTATTGTAATTTGACATAAAAAAACAGTTTCATTTGCAGAAATGCAGATTTTGTATGATGTTAACATTTAGAAATAACTCCAAGTTCTCTTTATAGATTTCACAAATAAACATTTCTCTGTGTGCTACCTGTAGGGAACGTGAGCTCACATTCCACAAATGAATGACAGTTGAAAATTTAACTTGCTTTGAGTTTTTGATAATTATAGCCTTAATAAATCCTATAAACACTCTATCCCTTATGTAGAAATAGGGCCAAAGAAATGCACTGGTTTGTTCCTTCTATGCTACACATAAAAAAAAATAATACTTTATTTGCATGCAGATATTGTTAAAAATATTGCCAAGGCTTTATATTAAAATGTATTAAACAATATATTTAGTTCATATAAGCATGGAAGCCCTACAGAAAAAAAATCTGGAATCATTGAAGCCATAATTTCATTGGATGTAATTATTCCACATTTGATGATGTGCTTGAACCAAGGCTTTGTTAAAAGTGAGTATATTTGCTTTATAATCAAATGAATCCTAAAGTACTGAGAATTCAAAGGACTTTTACACGGCAGTCTCTTTGCTTCCTTAGGGATGGTGAACAGATCTCTCTATTCTGCCCTGGCAAAGCAAAGAACCAGAACCAGCAGACAGGAGTTGTGGTTTAGCTTTTGACTTCTCCTGGACCACATCTCAGTGACAAAGTGTTCTCACTCTGGAAAGCCACTGCTTGCAGCATTTAGATAAAGTTTAGCTGCTGAACTTCTGTTCTCATTCACTTTCAAAAAGAAAAAACAACAAAAAGCAGGAATCCTTCCAGTCATCCAGAGATGGAGTTTTGCTTTTTTTGGAGCAGCAAATTACAACAAGAGCAGCCTCTATCACTGCTGATGGTGTTTTCTTTAAATGAGTCATCTCCTTCCCCTGAAGGTACAGCACAAATCCTATTTCCTTTTGCTTGGTTTTTAAAGTTCTTTGGGGAGTGTTTATCCCAGCAAAAGCCAGCCTGCTTGCACTGGTACATTTGAGAGCATTTTAGGAGCAGCATTTGCCCAAACTCTGTTCTTCTGTAGCCACTGGTCAGCAGGAGAACTGGGGGAATGCAGACACTGAAGCTCAACAAAGGGGGAGCTGCCTCTGGCAACTTGGAGCTTGGAATATGGTTTATTATCCTGGATGTATTTCTGCTTCCAGCTTTATTTCTCCTCCAGCAGTATTTTTCAGGAAAGCACCAGCAGAGAGAGCTGTTCTCTCACTTTCCCACCAGCGCCATCCTGACGTCAGCCATGGAGCTCAATTTTCCCAGGTGATTTGATGGATCTGTGACTCCAGCAGCTCCTACAGCACCTGAGAAGTTTTGTGCCTCAAAACTCAAGGTGAACTAGCGTTGTAAATGTCCAGAATACTCAGCATTTGCTCCAGGACTGAATTTAAGGTGCCCACTTAGACACTTGGAGGTTTTATATACATTCAAAGGCAGAAATTCTGATTCTGTAAATTCAAATAATCCTACCAAGATTGACTCTAAAACATACATTTAATGAAAGTAATTTGGGTGTCTCTTATGGATTTTTAGTATCTTGAAAAATGTGACCTTTGTGATTATTTTAAAATTTACTTTTAAAGGTTAGGTTAATTTTTAAAATTGTTCCAAATTCTGACATCCTTGTGGCTTTTTAGGGCTGGTTTCTGTGTACTCATACAAGTCAGGATCTATTGAGCTGCAATCCTTCTCCTTATTACTGTGCTTTGCTCCTTCCTTTTTCTTTTGTTGTCCCAGCAATCCAGCCCATCCTTTTCCCCCACCTTACCCACACTTTCTCCTCCAGCCTGCCTGCATTCATCTGCACATGGTTTGGTTTTTGGGCACTCCTTGTTGCAGGGCTCAGTTCCATTCTCTCCCACCCAGCCTGTCCCTGCCCTCTGTGCCATTTCCCACACACAAGGGCCCATAATTTGATTTATTCTCACATCACCACTGCCATACTCAGCTCCACGTTCCTCTCCACCCTCCCCTTGCCCTATTTCCTAACAACAGGTTTGCTCTCATGGAACCCTGAAGGAATCAGCACCACGTTGTGGAAAGGTGTGATCTCAGTCCCAACAAAACCACAGGGACAGAGGCAAGTCCCCCTGAGCCAAAGCTTCTCAGAAAACCTTCCAGTGTTTGTGATAAGCCAAATATTCCCACCGAGGCTGCTGCTGGTGGTGGCAGTGTCTGCACACCCTGCACAGCCCCAGCCACACGTTTGGATGAGTTTTTTTCTGTCACTCAGAGGATGAAAATCAAGTTTGTCACACCAAACATATGGATTCCTTCCCAGCTACTTCCAAAAGGCTTCTCATCCAACCTCCCAGCAACCTCATTTGTAAAAGGGGAGAACAATACCTGCTGCCTTTGTATGGTTTTGCTCAATAATTGGGTGTTTGAAGCCTGGTCCCAGAGCCCCTGTCCCTGCTGAAGGGTGTTTGATGGGGCTGTTCCCAGCTGGGGAGCCATATCACAGTCATTGCTGGGCTGGCCTTTGAAGAAGCAGTTTTCTTTCAATTAAATGAAAATTGTCAGGTTTTAAACAGAAGCATGAAATTTGGCCACTGGTGGATAAAAGGTGAGGGCTTTAGGAGCTCTGAGGTAAGCGAGTGGTGCAAGGTGATGTGAGTGGGCACAAAATTTGAGACCCAGCAGTAAAACTTTGTTAGCAGCACATAATTATGTACCCCAATGAGTACTATAATGGGATTTTATAGCTTGTCAAATGATTACCTTTGTTGTGCTTTTTCAGAAGACAGAAACAAACTCTGTGTTAACCCTGTTTATTCTTCATGCTATGAGTTGTTTTATATCCAAATTCCAGTGTGACATATATTTTCATGTGTCTGTTCTTTTCTGTATGGAATCACAGAATCCCAGAATGGTTTGCATTGGAAAGAACCTTAAAACTCATCCCACCCACTGCCATGGGCAGGGACACCTTTCCCTAGACCAGGTTGCTCCAAGCCCCATCCAGCCTGGCCTTGGACTCAAAGGTGTTTAGAACAAGTTGTATTAATGTTGAGGTATAAAAGTATGAAAACTCTTGGTACATGGATGCAGTTTATCTCTGTAGATTTATCACAAATAATGTAAAATTAGCATTTTTTTCCAGTCTTCAGTCACATTTTTCATTTATTCCTGCTGTATTGTTCTCAGGATAGGGGTATTGATAAGTGCAGATACCTGAAGCAATCTTCCAACACTTTTCTCAAGAGAAAAAGGTGTAGATTAAAGCACTTTGCAGCATGGACAACATAAAAAATTATGCAACTTTTACTGAATCAGTAGAAGGTATTTATAGGCACATTTATAGAGAAGTGTCTATTGCTTTTTGGTTTTTTCTGTATTAACTTAAGTAAAAAGCCACAGTCAGTCATGCTAAGAGTGAATGTTTACTGCTCTAGAATTGCACTATTTTGACTTACAAACCAGCAGAGAAATGCCCATAATGCTGTTTGCTGACAGGTGAATAAGGGCTATTAAATACTAGGACTGTATTTTCATGGAATTTTCATGTGCAGTTATTTAATTTAGGTTGTAGTTATTTTGTCTGTTTGTATCAAACCATGTAATTGCCTTACACAGATACACATTCAGACACTATTTTTATTTGCATCCAGAAAGAAAATGTCATTAGGGAAAATAATTTCAGATCAGCTACTTTTGCATGTCTTGCTGGCACATAAATTGCATTTGGCTGGTATGGAAAATCTGCTAATGAATAGAACAGCATCAAAGCTGGAATTAAAAATCCACCCCCTAGAATGAGTAGCAAAGTTTGAATGATGGAAATGAAACTGCTGGGTGTTGTCTAGCGTGTAATACAGTGAGTTTATTTTTCATTTCTGTGATAGTTCTATGGAATCAACAAATTGGTTGGTTTCTTAGAGGAAAAGCCATCAAGAACTGAGTTTTAACGGTGTCTTTCCCTAGTCCTTGCTAAATGGCATTATGTGTGGCTTTCAGTGCACTTCATTTTAGGAGATTTAGTGAGGGCCTTCCCAGTGATGTGAACCCATGAACGAGTGAGTTCATGAACAAATGCCCCCTGCCTGGGGGAGGCTTCTCCATCTCACACCTTGTTAAGGAGGAAAAAGATCTTGTATTTGTGTGTAGCACTCTAACATGGTCCTGGAGGACAGCAGAACCATAAAATCTACATGAAATAAGCAGCTTCAGCCTTTCAGCTTGTGGCAAGTTGCTCCTTATCCATTCCTGTTGCTGTGCCTGTGCAGTGAATTGCTCGAGGTGGAATTATCCTCGAGTCTTCACTCCAAGAAGGTAAAACCTGACCAAGAGTGACCAAAAACTCTACACAGTTTAAAACAATAAAGAAAAAGTTATTCCACATATTCCCAACATCAGATGTGTGAGGACTCTGGAACCCCAGGCTCTGGCACACGTCTGTCAAATGGGAATGGGGGGTTTCTGATGTCAGTAGGACATGTCATGTAAGTGTTGATTTTTGGGGAGTAAACATTAGAAAGTGAACAGGCTTGCTGCTTGCAAAGTGTGTTTGAATGACAGCTGTTCTGTTTTCCTACATTTCAGCAAGCAAAGAAGCTTGAAGTGTTCAGGAGCTAAATCTGTCAGCTTTCTGATACAAAGGAAATTTTGCGGGGTTGGAGCACTGACAGAAGTGGGGGTGGAAGCACCGTGACAGAACAAAAATCAGAAATAAATACAGCTTTACTTTGCACTTTAATTTACATTCTTGCCATATTTTAGAGCCCAAGGCAGAGGTACTTTAAGGCCACTGCTAGTAAGAAGTATTTCTGAAAGGCTGTGGGCGTTTGTAATCTCCCTTCCTCAGGACATCCAGGGAGGGTCAGAGGCAGGGCAGCAGTGGGATTGTGAGGCAGAGGCAGCAGAGCTGTGGCTGTGCATCCTCAGGGACACCCAGCCAGACCCTCCCCTGCACCCTGAGCTTGCCATGGCTTTATAACACTTGGCAACAAATGATAATAATGAAGAAACCCTTCACCACTCTCAAACTCTCAGTAGCTGGTGCATGATTAGAAATTAATAATGCTTATGTATCATAGCTTTGTTTCTGCAACTGCTGCTACTGGAAGCTCTCTGTGTGCAGATTTTATTTAAATTCTCCTTTTCTTTTGATCTCGCTGTCAGCATTTGAAGTTGACTGATATTTATCACAGAGTGCTCGCTGCCTGCCCTGCTTTCCCTGGTGCATACCCCATGGCCCTCTTGCTTCATGCTGAACTGGCAAAGATGCTGGCAAGCATCAGACATGCTGAGGAAGTCAGACTACTGACTTAGGCTGGATTCTGAACCTAAAGCTTTGGTCATTTTGGTTAAGGTATTTTTTTGGTTTGATTTTCTCTGCAAAAGGTAGAAGGTGTTACCCCAAAAGAACCTCTTAGTGTGGAAGCAGCTACTGAGTTAGCAGAGCTAGGCTGGCAAGCTGGGCTTAATGCTTGGGGAGCATTCAATGATACGTTCTGGAGGCCTGGAGTGAGCCAAAGAAGTAGTTTAATTCATAGTTTTCAGTGTATTTCTCCTGCTGTTGGGTTACTCACTTGAAAAGTGGCCATATTTTACTGTCAGTACCATTGGAAAAGAAATAGTGCTCGTTTCAGGAAAAATGAGAGAGAAGTGTTACCATAAGACAAATTTGTGACGAGTGTTCTTCTGTTGGTACAGATGGCATCTGTGTATTTTTATCACTATAAATCACTCACAGTTGGAGTCATACTTAGTCCAATATCTTGCTTTATGTTTATTGACATAATCACAGTTTTAGAGATGATATTAATCACTCAGTTCTTTGGAAACATTTGGATTGGTAGATGAAAAAACATATTTATTTTGAGAAAGCAAATGGTACAATTAATTTTCACATATTTGTACATTTGCAAATAATAAACAAACTATATTGCAAAGCTGTGGATTAGCACATTGAAATATTGATTTGTAAGCCTTGTTTTTCTTATACAACACACTGCAGGTGTATGATAAATCAGGACTCCTGTAGTACCAGGAAATGCCCTGGGGGAGGATTACCTACATTTAAATACTAACTGTATTTTTGCAGTTTTTCCCAAAATTCCCACTGTGTTGGTAAGATTCCTCAAGAAGTCTTGAATTTGTTTTTTTTACTGTGCTGACCAAGAAGCATGAGCTGGTAGTGGTCCCAGCTGGCCCAGCTTAGAGGGGAGGGTGGGAGGATTGCACAGAGGGCTGGGATCAAACTGCCTTTTTACTTCCCTTCTTCTGGGCCTGGTTGATGCTTTGTTTGGCTGTGAGCAGAACCAGAGCAGTTTCTTTGCACTACACAGGTCACCTCTGCCAGCCAAGCCCCAGGAGCAGAGCCACAAGCACCTGCTACTCTCTGCTGGTGGGTTTGTTTAATTTGTACTATAACTTCTTTATAAAATGGACTGTGAATCCCTGGAAATGAGGTTGGGAATGCTCCCCATCACAACAGAAATGAGCTGTGGGCTGTGCTCTCCTGTGCCTTTGCAGAAGGGTAAAGAGGGAGCAGGTTCACTTCAAGCTTTGCAAACGATGAGCTACAGCCTGAAGGAAAACAAAAGGAGTAATTTCTTCACTTTCTCAAATGAAAACCATTTCATTTGTGCCCTGCTTCCCACAGGCTGTGTGAGGGAAGCAGGCCTGCATGTACAGCAGATGAGAAGTGATGCCAGCTGGTTGTATAACCTTGTGACCTGATCAAGGTAGACAACTTCTTACTTACTGTTTTTTCCATGATTAATGCAGTTTTCCTCTTCTGAACCTCAGCAATTACCCAGCTGAATTAACTTGTAAAGGATGGTATTCAAACTATGAAATACTTAAATTCAACTAAGATGTAGCCAGATAATTTTGCACCAGTAACATTCATTGAAAACAGTAAGAAAATGTGTGTTTCTATAGGCAGACACACCCAACCTAACCAGTTTCAAATTTGTACACACTTGCATTAGCAAATTGAAGCTTGCTTTGCTCAACTGAAGCATGAGTCATAAAGATATCAAAGAAAATAACATCCAAAATTCCACCTGAAGAGAAACACATAATTATAAAATTGGTTGACTCAAAGCAACAGCCATCTTCATAAGCACAATTATCTCCAGTGACCTTCTATCTGAATGTGCCTTCACACACAGGGCCAGCACTCTGCCCTGTCCCTGGGAACCCTCTGAGCAGTCAGCAGTTACTCCAAGAAGGCAGGATGGCTTTGGCACGGAGTGTGCAGGAACGTGGGAGGTGGGATTTGTGTTTGTTTCTTGTTCCTGTAGCACATCTGTCAACAGCAGTGTAGTGTTAGTTACTCTGGGTAGGCCAGGAGAACACAACATTGGTATTCCTGGCATAAAATCCAACCAGAAAGAGTTCCCCTTCTTCACTGGATCAGTGAAGTTCCGTTGCCACTGTGAAGGAGAAGGGGGAAATTCTTCAATTTTTCTGAGGGCAGTAATTCCATCAACTCCAGGGCAGCTGCTCAGTATTTACAGCCATGGGACTGAGGTCCCAGCAGGCCCCTCAGGTTTGGGAACACAGCAAACAGCTGGGAGATCATGCTCCAGGAGGTTGTGCTGGGGAGAAAGCAATATTGCAGAAAATAATTTGCCTAATCTATTTTATAAATTCATATTCACACATACATGCATTTATATTTATGTATTTACACATCACAGCAAAAGGGACATCAAAAGTCCCCCAGCTGAAGCCTCTGGGATGAGCAGGATCAGCTTTGCCCAGAGCCTCTGACGTGAGAAGGAATTGTTTACTACAAGGGCTTGGAATTTACAGTGCAGGCAGGAGGTAGAGATGCTTTACCTTGGATAACCTAAAATTAATAACAGAACTTGAGAGAAAAAGCCTGATCCCATATAAACACATTTTCCTATCAGCTGAAAATCTTCACTGTCTTACCATCACCATGATGGGTCTGTCACACCACCTGGCACACTCAGATAGTGGGGTTTTGTGTAGGAATGGCTTATAATACTTTACATATTGAGGTGTTATTAATGTTTAGAATAAACCTAAATGTATGAAATATATTAGCCATGTTTGTAAACGGAAATTCCTGCCATTAAGAGATAATTGAGTGTATTTGTAATTAAGTAACATTCTCTAGTTATCAATAAAACTATATACTTCCTATATTGATTCAAACATCACTAATTTTAAAATCAAGATAGATTTCCTTCAAAGGAACACCAGGCAGCTGTAGAAAACCTTAATTTTAAAAAAATTAGGTCTACAGTGGAGTTATTTTCCTGACTAAAACATTGTGTAGCTTTGTGTATCTGCAGAGAGTTGGGAATGCAAGAACTGGAGCTGTAAGAGCTCAGAATTGAGCTACTGTGCAATCCTTTGGGAATTTCCCTGTGGGAGATTTAATGTCTGTTATGCCCTTACAATCACAGTGACCTCAGGAAGGTAATTTTTCTTTACTTCCTCCTCCTTCCTCTGTGTCAGTGACACCAGCCTGTGTTAACTTCTTGTATAATCTTTAATAATGTCCTGATGTAATAGAAAACACAAAACACAATGGGAGCTCCATATCAAAATGCTGTATAATTATTTCTTGTCTTTGCTTATAAGTATAGAGCAAGACTAAGCCAACAAAATAATATTTAACTCACATGTAAAGAAAACATTGCTGGAGTTACAAATTGGAAATTGTCAGAGATGAGAGAGCAGAAGTTGTTTCCCCACATCTGCAGGAATGCCCTTGGTGATTTGATAAGGCAGATTGTGCAGTTTTCCTACCAAACCTTGTGAGATTGCTGCTGCAAGATTTCTGCCACCTGCCTCTCCCTGCAGTGAGACCAGCTGTGCTGGTGGCACTGTGACCACATCCAGTTCATAACTGCAGAATTCATCTTTTAGGTTTGGATTTCACTCAAAATAAAATCTGTAAAGAAAAAACATTAAATAAAATAGTAAATTGCACCACCAGATCCTGCCCTGCCTGTCCCTCTCCATTTTGGATGCAGTGGCTTTGCATTCTGGCTCGACTCCTCTGTTAATGAGAATGAATATCCAAAAATACCATCAGAACCACTCTTATCTGAGTTGTGATGGTGCACACAGAGCAACAGGTTACACAATGGCATATAAGCAAAAGATGAGATAGTATTGAAGCAAGGTTTTATAAATCTGTCTCAGACATCACATATGAAAGAGATATTTAAAAGTATTTAGGAGTATTACAATGATTTAAAAATTCTTCTTGACAACTTGCTGCCTTGAATCAAAGAATAAATGAACAGAAAATTACTGGCATGTATTTATAGTTTTTATTGAGAGAATCATCATTTAGATGTTTGATATCAGAAAAATATAAAATATTGGGTATGAAATGGCATTAAGGTCTGTATGTGAAGTACATCAAAATAATTCTAATAATTAAACCTAATAACTAACCTAATAACTAAACCTAATAACTAAATAATAACCCAACCTAATAACTAAAATATTCTTTTTATAAAGGTTTTTCCCCCTACAGGTACTGGCACTGCCCTAATTATTTATCTTGACACAGTATTTAGATCAAAACCTGTAATAATCTGTTGTTTGCTAGGATTATAACCAGATTTTACAATTTACATTTGTGTACACAGGCTCAACTGCTTGAAGCTCTGTTGGCAGGTGAGGACCATGGTTGTTCCAATACCCTGTTTGTGGTTTTTGACAAGTATTTTCAAATGCAAATATGTGACATTAACTAATCTTGGCCTAATCCTCATCCTAGTGCCTTGACATCCCTGTTGCACTGGGAAGCATTCAGTAGGTTTGAATATCCTTTAACTGGCTTGGAATGTTGTATATTGACCATCTTTTCTTCTGAAGCTCCAAAATTTAACCTGTGTTCTTTTAACTTCTCTGGCATTAGCTGCTGAAGAAAGGGAATTTATCAGATGGAATAGTTAATGCAGGGACTGGCTCATGTGTTTGATAATGCAGCTTGCTCTGCAGTGGCTGTGGACAGGTTGCAGCTTGCCTGTAATTATAGATCATATAAACACATTACAGCAGGAGTTTCTATAGGCACAGTTCCAGGAACAATCTGGGCTCGTTCTAAATAACAAATATAGCACCAGTGCAAAGTGTGGGAAACGGCACATAACATCCAGTAAAAATGCTCCTGCTGGTAGGACTCCCTTTGGCTCTTATTACATGAGAATACAAGAAAAAGTTGGTTAATTGGGGAGTGTTAGGAAGCGGTTGGAAGTAATTGTTTTGCCAAATTAGTAGTCTTGGAGATAAGGCCAAGTTCACAAGAAAATTCCTTACTGTCACTATTTGGCAAGAATATATGAAAGGGAAGTTAATTGGCTGCTCTTTAAAATAATTGAAAATAGCCTCTTTTTGGTGAAGGCACCTCCCTCCTACCAGGCACTGTTCCTGCCCAAGGGCCTGAACCAGGGGATGTGCCAGGATATCCAAGGGAGGGATGGACTTGTTTGCAGAATATGCAGCAGCATTTTTGGTTGATTACATGGACCAAGCTGGGAAATACTTGTGGCTCCTCATGACTGCATTCCTTTCCTTTCTCCTGAGAGTGGATTTTCTCCATGGCAGGGTGGCTCCTGGAATTCAAGCATTAGCTTATGTACCTCTGCATTCAAAACTTTTCCAAATTCCAGTGTCTCCTAATGATCCTTTTCCATTGCTGTTTTTGTCCTTATGAAATATGGTTGGAACACAACAGACACCTTCCTTTTCCAATAACTCTTTGTAATAGCCCAAGGTTTTCCTAACCAGCAATGAGGATATCTCTGGTGGGTTTTGTGCTTCTTGGAAGTGGCTCACTGAAAAACAAACAGGCAAAACCTCACAACAAAAGAAATTTACTTCAAATATCCAGGTGTAAGAATTACCTAAGGTGTGAGATTTGGGAATGCACGTGGAAAAGATACAAAACCTGCAGTAGGAGCTGCTGAGGTCCAATGAGTCATCCTTTGTTTTTCATCCTAAATATTTCAAAACATGCACTTTTTTTTTTTACATTTCTATCATATTTTCACTGTTTTGGTGTTCCCTCAATAGGCCTGGAGGGTAGGGTTTAAGACACCCATTTATTGAAAGACAGTTTATATAATTCCTGTGCTATAGAAGAAAGGAATGGATATATCTAATCCAGTTTCTTATGTGGGAAAGTGGTGCAAAAATCAGAGAATAACGGGCAAGAATCTTATTTGGGGTCTGCAACTCAGTGTTTTTTATGCCTTGTGATGAATAATTTGCCATCCCTTTATTGGTCTGCCCCCTGTAATATGGTGCAAAATGACAATTTTTCATTAATATGTACTGACTAAAAAGAAAAAAAAAATTCACATATTTATAGGGATAAATAGATGCAATAAAATGGCAGAGGATAGTTGTTGTTTAATTTGGTGAGTAGGAACCGTGGGATTCTTTGCAAAAATTCTCTTTAAGGAAAGAAAGTTATCAGGATATGTTCCAAAAAAATATTTTGGACAGTACTTACACCCTGGAACCACTTGTCTGTGACAACTTTTAGAAACACTGGGCATGGGATCTGAGCTCGTTCTCATAATAACTTTGGTGATGATGCTTATCATTCTTATAACTATTATTATTTTTATATAGCTGATTAAATGTCATAACACTTGGAAATTAATGTCCTATTTAATTACAATAGAAGGACAGCTGTGAGGGATAGTGATGACTGCTCTTTATTTCATCGCCTTTGAAGTTTAACTCCACCCTACAAAGCACCTTGTTCCTGAATTATACCCGTGGCTCTCTCTCTAAAATGCTTGCACAAGACTGATTTTGTTGCCATTGACTCAAAACAACACCAAGGTAACAAATCAAAGCTCTCTGAGTCTGAGCCACAGTGAAGTTGCCTTGTCACTTATCTTTCCCAATGCACGGGGCTAAGATAATTCTGAAATGCATCTCTGCTCTGTTATAGCAAGAAAGTTACACAGCATGGTCTGGTCTGTTGTTCTAGTGTTACCAGGCTATAAAGATTTTAATTATTAAACACACACACATCTTATTAAAATTAGCCGGATCACTCATGTGAAATATTATTTTATTTTGTAAATGTTTTGTATTTTCCCATATAAAACCTTCCTGGTAATGTCTATCAGCTCACTCACTTTCCCTTTGCATTATATTTTGTTCAGTCATTGGCTCAGTGAGTATTGACAAAAATACTTCAAAGTCAAGATTTCTTTTCAAATGTTGTTCATATTTTAAGAATCCCAGAACCAGGCAACTTCCAGAAATTAGAATACAAAATCGATCTCAGTGAGAGAAGCAAAGTGCAGAGCATAAATCTTAATTCATCATTTGTAAAGTTTAGGGAAAATGTTAAATATTCTCAACATTATATTTTATTGTTTGTCTACAAGTACACAGAGTAAAAACTGTCATCATTACAGTTTTGCTGTGGGTTTGGAACCTAAGATTATTACACACAGCTCTTCAGGTAATGAACTCAGTGTTCTGCAACAAATTCTGAATGCTTCTGAAATAATTATAAAACTAATTATGGCACCCTGCCGACCATTATTTTGCAGAGAAATTGTGGATGTTCCCCATCCCTGGAAGTGTCCAAGGCCAGGCTGGACAGGGCTTGGAGCCACCTGGGATAGTGGGAGGTGTCCCTGCCCATGGCAGTGGAACTGGATGGGCTTCAGGGTCCCTTCCAACCCAAACCATCCTGGGATTCTATGAAGGTTTGGAATCCCACATCTGAACTGAAATGTCACACTCCTTCCCATTTTGAAGATGGCAAGTAAAGCACTCTGCTTTAATGCTGAGACTGGGCTCCTGCTGGTCTCCAATAACCAAAGTTCCTGGATTAACATTCCCAGGCAGCTCTGTCCCCCAGGAAGGGAACATCCAGGTAACCACATCACCTGTCCCTGCAGTCAGTTCTGAACACCCTGTCTGGCCTAAGGGCAGTTTGTAACTCCCTGAACACCTTCCAGGCTAAGAAAAGAGATTTGGGGATTCTTTGGAGTCGTTTTGCAACCCCTGACTGATTCTAACTGTGTGTGTTTGGTTTGCCCAGAGAGCAGGAGCCTGCCAAGAGAGCTCATTTCTCCTTCTGTCAAGTACTTCTAGAGAGTCTGTTTTGGTTTGAGTTTTTTCAGTGGAAATGTCTTTGAGATTATTACATTTGATATCTTACAGTCTTTAACCTGTGAGAGGAAATGGCGTTTTTCCATGTTCACCACAAGCAGCTCTAGAAAGAATGGCATTAAGAGGCAGCAAGGGGCATTTAAGATAAAATTGAGGAGAAACTCTGATGACAACAGTTAAGCTATGGAATAGATTGTCTACAGAGGTTCTGCTGTTGCTAGAAAGGGACTGACAAACCTGAAGATGCATTTAGGTGTAGCTGATCCCTCAAAGTCCTTCCACCTTCCATTGCCAATGAACCAAGAACAGAAATAAAGTGTACTTCATTCCCTTTCAGCCTCAGAGATTCCTTTGCTTTCCTTGTCAAGGCAGGACTTATGACCCTGACAGGTTTTTATTCCCTTGGTTTATTGGTTTATTGCTGTTCAGTTTGTGTGGCTTGGAGAAGCAGGTTTTGCAATGGTACACGACAGAGACAGTCAAGGGTTTTTTTAGTTGTTTCACTTTATTCCAAGACTGACAAAGGATCTTCACAATATAAATGAAATTACAACAGTCATTCTTACAGGCTTGAGCTGTCATATCCATAAAAAATACAGCAACAAATGTAAGTCCACACAGAAATGTTAAAGGACAGAGAAGACATCTGGATGTTGGAGGAAAAAACCCCCAAACTGTTGTCTCTAATATTGCATTTTCCTTTGAAATACCCATCACAGCCAAATTCAGAGTTTGTAATTTCAACTCTGAAATTCTAGTCTGTGAAGCCAGAACAGTTTCCAAGTGGAAAGGTGTTTAATTCACTGGGATGAGGGAATGGTGGTGAAGCTCCTTTGACAGAGAGCTCTCTTGTGTTTGAAATCCTAGAATGAAATTCTTTGCACGTGTTTATGCATTTGGTGAAATCAGAGGTCTTTGTGCTGTGTTTACTGAACAGCTTTTATGAGATATAAATACCAGCACATTCTGGTGGGTTTCTAACAAACAGAATGGTCTGCTCAGTCCCAATATGGTCCTGTGTTAGAGCAGATTGGATGGTACCCTTCGATGATGGGAAATGCATTTAAATTCCATCCAATGGCATGGATGGCTTATAAATTTAGAGAGGCTGTGGGTGTAGAGAAGCTGATTGTGTAGCATTATTCATTACGTGCCTTATATCAAGTTTTGGCTCCTATTCTGTTCAATGATTGCACATTAGCATTCTTCTTGATCTCTGGTGCGTGACGCTTCCTGCAGAACTGGTTGGAACCAGTCCTCCTGCTTAAAGAATATTCTTTCTTCTGCTCCTGTCATTAGAAAAACTTATTATTGATAGTTGATGATTTTCCAGAACTCTTCCCAGTTCCTAAAGCTACAGACTGGGTACTCACAGGCCAGCCCTGTCTCTGAACAGGGTTGGTAGGTGGATGGATGAGGGACTGATGGATCATTTAGGAAAGGCTTTTGATGTCACCTTCTACTTTGGCCACAGGTAGAAGGTTCTTCTGTGTCTTTCTGACTGATCAGCTGGGTTGGCAGATGACTTGCAATTAAAATAATGAGGCAATTATGAAATTGAGTTCTGGAAGTGATAGCCTAAATTGCACTGACCACAGAATTAGTAGTTTGTGAATTAGTAGCTTGTGAGGAACACAATTCCCTCTCTTCACTCTCACTGTCTGTAAAGCCTCCCTCTATGACACTGAGTTTATTTTAGCCCCGTGATCTGTGGTGTAAAATGTTTTTATCCCACTTTGTGGATAATCTTCCTTAGAGACAGAGAAGTTGGGCTGCAAGGAATGAGGGAACATCTTTTCTGATACAGTTATATGGTGCTGGTTGTTATTATTATTATTATTATTATTATTATTGTTGTTGTTGTTGTTGTTAGGCAAGAATTTTACCAGTAGCTTTAGCAGGTGATAAGTGAACAAAGCCAGGTATGACACAGACCATGCCCAAGGGCAGTCCCAGTGTCTGAAACTTGCCACCTCTTATTTATCCTTCTGGTTTTAAATTAGAAAAAAAAAATCGAATATTCTTATCTTAAAATAATACATCTTGTTTTTCAGATGGTATGGAAGCATGGAAGAGCAAGAGCTCCCTTGCAAAGCAAGTAAAAATGTCTCAAGTTATTATCTTCAGCAGTGTCTCAAGTAAGGACCATTCTCACTTCCAGATATTCCCAGATATCTCATGCTGTCTTAAGGTTTTATACAAACAGGGAAGTCTTAAAACAGCCTCCTTTACCCTCAGGTTTTTAAGTCTCTCTTAATTTGTCTTAAAGCCTGAACCTGTTTATGACTGAAGATCCTACTTGGTCGCTGGTCTAAGAGCAGCACCAGGCAGGGAAGGAGGTGTTGATGAATATTCTGAGTATTTGTCTCAGTTTGGTGGGTCAGGGACTGAAGTGACTCAATGCAAGTGCAGACATTGCTGCAGATTGGGGTCAGGGCCCTGCACGTGTCTGTGGGTGCCTCATCACCTCTCTCAGCACTGCTCAAAGCACCAGGATGGAGAGAACAGGGGTCTAACAGCCCTCCTCACTCAGAGAAGCAGCTGATTAATAAACTGCCTGCGTAACAGATGAGTTGAGAGGGAAAATGTGCCTTTCTGAACACCAGAATGTGCTTGAGGCAGAGCAGAACTGACATTTCACCAATGCAGGAGGTGCTGATGCCTGAGTACTTTGTAGGAAGGGTTTGTGTTATTCCATTGTTTCAGGACAAAAGAAACTGAGTGTTACAGCAGATTCTTTAGAACTGAACTAATGCAGCAGCAGCACATCAGGCAGAGAGAGTCTTGTTCACTGTCTCTGTGTTGGTAAACTGGCTTTTTAGTATGTGTATCCCTGACAAATCATGTAAGTGAAGACTTTTCTTGACAAATATAATAATGCAGAGATAAAAATAGTTGTAAAAGAACAATTGTGTGTGAACCAGACAGCAGAAAGCAGGGCAGGAAAGCTGAAGTATGTGTGAATGAGGTAATGTAGAAAACACAGTCTGGTGGCATTTCAATGCATCTTTGTAAAACGGAAAAATGTTTAAGGAAAAAGTAAATAATCTGATATAAACACAAAAGCAGCAGCTAATGCAGACTGAAATAACAGCACGGAATGTTGGTACTGTGCACATGGAGACTCATACCCACGTAAAGCATCAGCAGTCCCACGACAGGGAACCTCTTCCCAGGGCTGCTGGCTTAGAGCAGCCCATATCCTGGGATGACAGGAAAGCCCCGTTGCTAAGCTTCTGGAAATGAGGAAACAGAAGGCAATTAGTGAAAGCCAAGGCTCTTTAATCTCTCTCTGCTCCATGGACTTTGTTCTCACTCTGGAGCTTTATATAGACTGTGTGAGTATAATGACCTACCTGGGAGGAAGGTGCAAAGTATAACCTTGGTCATAATAAAGGGGTAACCCTCCATATCCATAGGGTGTTTTAAAACATCATTTACAACCCAACTGGATGTGGTTGTCTGACCCAGGAGGGCATTTATAGTAGCTGAGAAAAGAGTAATCAGATGGAGAGGTTGAAACTAGAAAGTGCTTCAGTCAGTGACAATAATCCCCAAAATGGTGAGCTGTGTTACCCCACTGTGCACTGACATGATTCCTGAAATGCTAATTAGGGTGAGCTACTGAAGGAAAAAACCTTGCAGGGGGAATGTTTGTGCTTCTTAAAGCTCCTTTCCAAAACTGGGTGCTTTTTACTGGCTCGGGGCAGTGACTGCTTTTGCCAGCAGCATTGTACAGGGTTAGCTTTGCTGGGGTACAGTTCATTCTTGTATTCTGGTTTTGGGGCAAAACAGTTGCTGTGATTGCAGGGGGCACGAGTGAAGCAAGTCAGAGAACAGACAGTGGAGCCAAGTCAAAATAAAGATTCTTCCCTCAAAAAATCCCAGCAGTTGTGGATTTAAACTGCAGTTGTTCTAACTGTGAAATCAAAAATAAAACCAAAATGCATATTTGACTGGAATGTTTTGACTTTGACTCTTTTCCAACTTGAAATGTAAATAAAGAGTGGTTATAAAATGAAGTGTAACAGCACACGCTGTTCCTATCAGCACAAGGATCTCACTTTTGGAAGAATAAGTTGGAACTTGTCAGGTGGCTTGTGGGCTTAAAAAAAACCAAATCCAAACCACCAAAAATCATACAACACAATCAGGAAACCAAATATTCATCGATTTACATAAGGCTCCTATCTGAATCCTTTCTTGTGCTAAAAGGTTTTATAAGATAACGAAAACTTTTATGCTCAAATGGGTGATAAAAGCCATAAAGCCTCCCAGTAAATGGAAGTTCTCATAAACAAAACATCAAGTCCTGTTTAAAAGAACTGTTTCATGTTTACACTGCCAAGTTGCTGATGGTGCATAAAGTTGTTCTCTTAATAATGAGCTGGTTAGAGGAACGCCCAGCATCCAAAAACGTGTTACCTCCTCAGAGATCTGCATTTTAATCAGCTGATGAAACAGATGTGGGAGGATTGTCAGGAGTTCTGGTTCTGAAATCCCAGAGAAGGAACTATAGATCTTATAGATTTTTATAGGAAAAAAAAAAATCAAGTTGGTTTCTTGCTTTCTACCTGCCCAGTAAGAGACAAATTAGAAATGGAAGCTTTCTCAAAAGTGGTAAGGACTCAAAATGAATAACTTTTTCCAAATTAAATTCTGCACAATGTTTTAATTCAGCAAAGCAAAAGCTTGCTGAATGCATCCATAACCTGGAAACTTTTCCACGTTGCATAAAGACAAACAGCATAAACTCTGTACTCACAGAAAGCTGAAATTTCAGGTGTAAATTGTAGGAATATAGCAAAACTTAGATTACTCCAAGGGACAGGAACTATGAAAAAAACCCTAAATTTCATGACAGAAAGATATATATTACAATATATAATATGTTTAGCCAAATAATATGGTGTGGAGGAGAGGCTTTATAGGTCCCAGCATGGGATAAGGTATTTCAGTCAGCCTCTTTGGCTGCTACAACAGCAGTAGTAGTAATTAGTTAAGAAACTAGTAGCTACTAATGGTGTAGTAGCATGAAGCAGGTTAAAACATTCCAATTCCACTTTCTGTGCTCAGATTCCCCAAGACTTTCAGATATTTTGTTCTAGTCTCTGTGTGCCTGTGACATACATTGACCAAAGAACTGTTCACTATACTTGTTATTTTAAATTCCAATCATCCTTCAAACTTGGCCGTGGACATTTCATAGCAATTGAATAATGTGGAAATTATGATGCATCAGAAATCAAGTATACCTTAAGGCATTGTTTCATCTTGATAGGTTTTTGGGTGGAAAACCAGTCTCTAAAATCTATAGCAGGTTTTAATTATGGATGTTAAGAAGTCATTCCCTTACTTTTAATACTTTTATACTCTAAACACTTTTCTGTGTTACTTGCTTAATGATTTCAGATTTTCTTCAAAGACAGACCAGCTGTTTCTATGACACAGCTTAGTCATGTACAAGTAACAGCAAAGATAAACTCCCAACCCCCTGTCTTGTTCTCCCCAAGAAATCCAAGGTACCAACACTTATTTTAGTGTGTCACAAGCACAGCTCCTTTATCTCCTATAATAAAGAGGATTCTTCCTCAGGCAGTCTGTCCAGGAGAGGGAAATGCAAATTGTTGCTTTGGAATTGAACTCATTTCCTGCTCTTTGGTCATAATGAATGTAATATCTTTCCTTGGCGTGGAACTCAGCAGAATTTAACTCCCAGATCAGCTGCTCAGGGTGTTCCACATGTCTGCAGGCCCTTTCCTTTATCAGTTTCCTTCCAGCATCCCTGAACCATAAATTAGAACTGGCAGCATAACAGAGATATCACTGCTGCTGCTCAGAGGACTTCTGCAGTGTCATGAAGAAAGTTCAGCATCATCTTTTTATTTTGTACTAAGCCTTATTGCTGGGTAAAATATTATATTTATCATGCAATGTTATATTTATCATGAAATGTTATATTTATCAAGCAATGTTATGTTCTGAAGGGGTTTTATTGCAGTTGATGTTTGGTAAATAATAACTGGCAGTGTTTCATTCAACTGAGGCATTCACTCCTTAGCATGCTGAATAAGGTCTTTAATGGGTAGGAGAAAAGTTGTTCAAAGAAGTTTTTTTTATTGTTTCATTGCCAGTCTCCTTCATAGTATTAATTATCTGAAACAGAGTAAATTGTCTGTTAAATAACCTCAACAATTCAAACAGGAAAATGCTTAGAACAAAGGAGTGACTTCTGCTTCAGGGTAAGTACAGCATTGTATTAGTTCATTTCATACCATGAAATACAGTCTTTTGAGTAGCTGAAGATACCAACAACCATAACAAACCCAGTGTCCTTACAAAACAAAGTAATTTTATCCTGTTTTGGCACTCCATGTACACCTGTTACACTGTAATACAAAGATTATTTTTCCTCTCTGGTGGTAAGCAAAAGTAGAAGTGTATTTGCATGTTCCTTGATAATTTTAGATTATAAATCATCCTAGATCTTAATCAATAAATGCAGGTTTTAAATCTAGATTTTTCTTTCATATTCCAGGGATTTCTATTTCTTTTTGAAGTGTATAAACCTCAACGGATATCACAATTTATTATAAGGAATATATGAATGGATAGGAGAGTTTTCCTTCAAGCTTTATGGTCTGATCATGAGCTGATGCCAGCAAGGTAAATGACAGTCTTTAAACCATTCCCTAAACTCTGTTCAATCCTTTCTGCTCACTGAATTTTCTTATCACTGAACATATAAAAAGAATTATAATTCTGAAATCACATAAGAAGCATTTCAGATCCAATCCTGCTGGTTAGGCATTGTGAGACACTTTGTTAAAATATATTTCTAAATAAGATATAAAATGATACAGCAGACAAAAAGTGATTGTGGGTGAGTACACAGGAATACTTGTGTGGAATATGGGGAATGATGGGCTCTGAGTGCTGGACTATGTGCCTGTGACAGGTAACTCCAGGAAAACACCAGCCTAGGGGCAGTCAAAAAAGGCAAATCAAAATTAGAAGCTGTTAGGAAAATAACAGAGAACAAAAAAGTAAACGTAACTGAATCCTTGTGTAAACCCATGGTTTTTCCACATCTGGAATGCTCTTCAAGGGTCTGTTAGAACTGGAAAAGGGTCATGAAAAGGGCATTAATCACCCATGATATGGAGTAAGATTGAATAGAGCTGTTCTTTTCTAGCCTGGAGAAAAGAGAGAGGACTTGATGGAGAAATGATGGAGTGAGTGGTGAGGAGTCAGCAGAAAAAGAAGTTCTTCAGTGGTAGATCTGCTGGAATTCCAGAGGACTTTGTGCAAGAAGTTTACAGGCATTCCAGGTCTGTACTGAGAGAGCCCATACAGTTGAGACCAGAGGATGCTGATGAGAAAAAGCCCTGTTAACCTTATGAAATGCCCAGAGTGGAAAATAGCTGGGGAGTGGAAATGTACTGAGGGAGAAGTGTCACACTGGCTTGTCCTCTTTGGACACCCTTTGGAACATACTGATGGTTTTTTAGCACCTGCTGCTGCTTGAGATCTAGATGGTGTCTTGATCTGAACCAGTACAGTTGTTCTTATGTTTTTAATTAAAATATAAACAGCCAACTAGTGCTGTCCTAAAACAATGCAAGGCATTTCATCTCATGTGCTTTTTTTTTTTTTCTTGTGGGAAATAGAGCATGTTATCATTGCAGAGCCACAAACCACAAGGGCAAAGGACCAGACAGCACCAAAAACAACCTGTCATCCTTTCTCTCAGCATTCTCTATCCCAAACTTGCTGTGGAGATGTGGCAGATGGGGCTCCAGGTGCCACACAGCCAACACTCCAACACTAGTCAGGTTTTCCCCAGCCAGACCTTTGCTCTGTGCTCATCTGTTGTTTCCTCCTCCCCACTCACCTCCTGCTGCTCCTCTAAATCCCCTCTGCCCCAGTGTGGACCCCAGCAAGCACAATCTGCTGGTGCAAGCAGCTCCAGAGAAGGCAAGGCCACAAAGACTGACCTGTGTAAAGGGGCTGCGACCACCCCAAGTAATTTTTGCTATAAACACCCCCTTCTGAACAGAGCTCAGCTTTTCAAAAGCCAACGATGTACTTGTGATTTGAACAGCAAGTTCTAGACATCTGCTCTCTTGTCTGAAAATGCCTTGCATCATTTTTACAGCAATGAATGGTGCTCAGCTTGAGCTGGTACAAGAGCAGAGCCCTGCAGCCAGGCTGTCCCAGCCTTTGGAAGGAGGAGAGAGGTGTCTCCTGGCTTTGATTCCCTCTGCCAGCTATTGTCCCACTATCAGCACAGCCTGATCCAGGTAGCAGGGTTAAGAGGTTAACAGGAACAAAGTGGGTGCACTGGGCTCTTTGGATCAGGTCAATAAGGATAAAGTGGGTGCACTGGGCTATCCCTGCAGACAGGCACCTTCCACCAAACCTCAGGTGCAGGATGGCTCTGCCTTCAAAGGGAGGATCACAAAAACAAAGCCTCTGCTCACCAGCTGGTTCTGCTTTCACTTCCATCTCTACAGCCTTCCTTTCAGCTGAAAGCAGATTTTTATCTCTGCCTCATCAAGTTGCTTATGGGGCGCTGCTGCCTGCCAGGCTCCTTAACCCTCTGTGTCTCCGTCCTTCAGAGAGCTTCCCAACCTCATAAATAATGTAAGTGTAAATGTTGTAAACGCTGTTCCTTGTAGTGGGCTTCCCAAGGGAGTATTTTTCACTTCTATTTAATAGCAAAAGAGTTTTATTCCTCCCAGCCCCAGCTGTCACAGCCAGAATTGCAGAGCAGGTAACACCCTGCACGACACTGCAGTATCATCCCAGGGTTTGGGTGTCTATGGAACTTTGGTCACATTAAAATTCAGAAGCTTTGTTTGAGGCTCTTTTCATTACCTGGTACAGATCACCATGCATGTACTACTTACTGTTATTATTTATGACTCCAATAATCCTCACCACATCTACAAAGCTTTCGGGAAGTTGTTCCCTATTTCCATTACAATGGGGTGACTTGGGGCTTGCTTTCTGCTGACCCTTGTAGAAATTTCTTTATTAAGCAGGGTATGTGCTGCATGCAGGTGACATTCCTGAGCTGGCACACCAACAGTGTTTCCACATTTTATATTACAGCACCTTTTTTTCCCCTGAGGAACATTACTGCAGTTTCTGTAGTTTCCTACTGAAGTATAAAACAGTTTTCTATGGTCTGTGTAAAATAGAGACTGGGCTTTTGTAATCTTCTTTCCAAGAAATGGTCTTTTTTAAATTGTTTTGTGAGAAGCTCTTAGCAGCTTTTCCAAGCTGGCAAAGCAAGAATGAGGTTTTGAGACAAGATTTGGTTTGCATGTTGTTCCTTTGTAACAGTGGGATAGAATTTACCTGAAATGCTTTTTATAAACAGTCCTATGTAAAGCAGGATGTCTGTTTGGGTTTATTGCCTGGAGGAAAAGTGAAACTTTTTATATGTTATGAATATGTCTCCAGATGTAACAGTGCCTTAAAATACAGAATTGTTGTAGGTACTCACCCTAAAATCCATCCCAAATGCCTGTTGAGCAGATTTGGTGAGCACCTCTTAATTCAGAGACAGCTTTTGCTGAGTGGCCAATGTACAACAGTGCAGAAGGTATTGCTCCATCTCCTTAGAGGTGTTTTGCCCTAACACGGTAGCACAGAAATTATTTTGTGTTCTGTGTGACTGCACTATGAGGCCTTACAGCACAATAAGCATGTAGGAGAAACAAACTGACAAAATTAAGAATTTAAGTTTTATTATTAAGAAGAATATTCATTACACAAGATTCTACAATGATGTTATTGCTACATGACCTTGCAGAACAAAGTTATGTTCTCAGTTAGGGCTTGCCTGACGCTGCCAGAGGAATCCAAACCAAAAGATGCTGGGTTGAGAAACCAAGTTCACATTCTTCTCTGCAGAGTGAGATTTTGAATAAGTAACAAACTCCATCCTGCCTAGATAAGAGCCATGTGGTATTCCACCCATAATGATGAGGTCTGGGAATGACGGGACAAGGGGGAATGGCTTCCCACTGCCAGAGGGCAGGGTTAGGTGGGATATTGGGGAGAAATTCTTCTCTGTGAGGGTGGGGAGGCCCTGGCACAGGGAGAAGCTGTGGCTGCCCCATCCCTGGGAGTGTCCCAGGCCGGGTTGGACAGGGCTGGGAGCAGCCTGGGACAGTGGGAGGTGTCCCTGCCCATGGCAGGGGTGGCACTGGATGAGCTTTAGGTTCCCTTCCAACCCAAACCCTCCTGGGATGCTCAGATCAGTCGTTATCGAAGGCAGCCCGTGCTCTGCAGTGCAGGTGTGGGGATGGAGCACAGAACTGCTCCTTTCCCAGGCGGCTGCTGCTACAGGCACAGGCTGCTGCGAGGGGGAAAGGCGGCCGCGGCTCCGGCAGGTGTGAAGGGCTCTGTGAAGTTCAAAACCTCCTGTGAGATTTTGAGTCATTTGAGCAGCCGATAACCATGGATTTACCTTGTAAAGAGGTGAATAACAAAGGGCTTTAGTGAACAGCGTGGGGCTTTACTTTTCTCTGATTTGTGCTCCGTGAGGTTTCACTGCGGTGCTGTCGCAGGAGCCCGGGGTGGGTACCGAGCCCGTTCCCGGGCGGGTGGCTGGATGTGCCATCCAGAGCCCATTCCCGGGCGGGTGGCTGGATGTGCCATACAGAGCCCATTCCCGGACAGGTGGCTGGATGTGCCGTACCGAGCCCATTCCCGGGCGGGTGGCTGGATGTGCCGCACAGAGCCCGTTCCCGGGCGGGTGGCTGGATGTGCCATACAGAGCCCATTCCCGGACAGGTGGCTGGATGTGCCATCCAGAG
>VZRZ01001998.1:3820905-3846195 GCA_013398175.1 Climacteris rufus
GGGGGGGGAAAGGCTGTTTGAGGGGTTGGGTTGTGTTTGTCATTGTCACAGAGCTGTGCTTACTGTACTCACTGTACTCTATACTCACTGAGATCAGCCCGTGGTGTTTAACTGTGCTCAGCCTCCCTGGGGTGTTTGCTTTTGTATTTCTTTATGCCCCTCAATTTCTTATTGCCCGTTGATTCAGTCAGGTTTCACATGTCAGTCTGTACACAAACACTGAGGGATGCACAGCTCCTGCCTCTGCTTTGGGAGAAAACACATGTTCTTCATAACCTCAACAAGCAGCAGTTCGGGATTCCTTCCCTCCTACACTGATCAACCAGGGCTTCAGATGTATTTCAATTTGATGCAGAAGTTGTTGACACAGATTCACTGGGAGCACAAAAGGAGCTTCTTGTTGTGCCTGTAGCCTGTTAGTGCAGCAGGTCCCTCCTGTGCACCCAGTCAGTGTTTGGGTGACAAGACGAACACCCTGGGGACCTCCCAGAGCCAGCCAGCCCGGGCACCCTGGGCTTGGGCTCGGGTTCCCACAGCTCATGGCACCCGTGGTGACACTGCTCTGGGAGCAGGGCTTTGCCTGTCTCCTGCTGTTCTGAAGGAAAAGTTGATTGAAAGCCAGGAAAGTGTAAACAAGCTGCAGATTAGCGGGGCAAACAGACCAGTTTTCCTGCCGAAGGAGGGAGCTGCGCCGACCCTGCTGCCTGTCCCCTGCAGGTGAGCTGCTCGCAGGACAGCCCCGAGCAGCTGGACTGCCGCTTCTTCGGGGAGCTGCTGGCCGAGCTGCACCGCAAGAGCAGCGACCTGTACAGCTGCCTGCTGCAGCACGTGGAGCAGATCGGGGGAAGGTACTGCCTCTGCCCTCTCCCGCACACCCTGCCGCTGCACGGCTCGCAGCACGCTGCTGTTTGCTGGCTGGTTGTACTCTTTTTTCCTCCCTGATGACTAGAATTGGATGTTTTACATACCCATCTAATTTGCAAGTAACTGAGAACGTAAAAATGCTGTAAGCCAAGGAAATTTACTGAATTTGATGCTTAAGAATTGTGTATCCCAGCCTTGTTTGCACATCGAGCAAACAAGTGCTTCCAGCACGCTGACATATATTTCATGACAC
The DNA here is from genome assembly GCA_013398175.1 of Climacteris rufus. NCBI lineage: Eukaryota > Metazoa > Chordata > Aves > Passeriformes > Climacteridae > Climacteris > Climacteris rufus. The sequence continues at coordinate 3,822,023 of VZRZ01001998.1, forward strand.
AATTCTGTTGCTGTGTCCTGAAGAAACAACCCAAATGTCCAAATTTCCTCTGTGGTGATGTGTCATGGATTAAAGGACAGCCACCATCAGGCATAAAGCTCAGTCTCTACGTGCAAATGGACATTAAGTACATTTTCTGCAAAGCCCTGCAGACCAACTGTGGGAAGAAATGAGAGTCACAGCAGGCAGTGCTCTGGGTCTGCACAGCCTTCCCACCCTTCCCTCCCCATCACCCTCATTCTGTCCCCTCCCTCCCACTCTTGTTTGGTGCTTCCCAAGGTCCCTGAAGAAGGAAAGTGTTCCAGTAGCAGGGGAAAAGGGAATTTCCCCTTCACAGAAACCCTGCCAAGTCAACACTTGCGCCATGGCAGTGTATTGCAGCAGAGCTGTGGGCAGGCAATTAATTACCCAGGCAATTAAGAGTGTAATTGGATTAACTGACCATAATTGGGGTAACTGCCCAAAGAAATGGGGATGGTCAGCCCTGTGAGCTGTGCTGGTGCAGCACTCCAGCTGCCCAGGAACTCCTCCATGGAGAGGTGTTCAGCAGGTCACTGCTGGCCCCTCAGAGGGAAGGTAAGGACTCTTCAGCTGATAAAGACTCTTCCCTGCTCTGTGTTGTCCAAATAACCTTTTAGTGGTGAATGTGGGCACAAACTGTGAAAGTTCTCCAGCAGCTTTGTGCTTAGGGACCTTTGTGTTTGTGTTTTGCAGGAACCATGAGATCGAATTCACAGGCCAGGTAAGGGCCAGGCTGTCCCCTGACACCAGTGGGGGTTGGAATGAAGGAGCCTGGTCTTTGTTAATGCTTCCTGCTTGATAATGACCTACTGCCAGGCTGGTATTTACACATCTGATAATACTGAAAGGAAACTTCAATAATTTGCATTATTCCAGTATGAGAGTCAAATTTTGGGAGCTTTTCCTGCTGTGCCCATAATGGTTTCACTGGGAAGTGACTTGCACAGGTACCTGTGTTTCACAGTGTTTTTGCTCCCTGGCCAGGGAAGTGCTGCACCTTTGAAGGCACTGGGAGTGAGTGTGGCAGAAATACCTGTCAGGGGTGCAAATGCCACTGAATCCTGGCAGCATCTCCTCTTGGTCACCTCAGGTTCATTGGCAGCCCATTCACTGGTCACAAACACAAGGTTTTTCCTCCACCATAAACTGCTGGGAGTTGTAGCATCAGTTGTTAATCCCTGAGAGAGGATTAGTTTGGGCACTGCTTTTAAAATAAATGTTAAACATTTGAATACATGCTTCATGTATCACTTCATCTCACTTTGTACATGCCCCACATATAAAAGACTTTGGAAGTTTTCTGTGTAGACTTTGATCTATTTTTGTTCTTATTTGCCTTGTACTAAGGAAGTTTTTCATAGCAGAGCTGTGTAATTAATGAAGAAACCACATTACTAAAAATTCTTAATCAAGATGTCTCCCCTTTCCTTCCTTCTTTGCTTAGACTGAAGATATTGAAGAACTAATTCCCAAAGGACTGTCTGAGGCAACAAAGCAGCAGATTCGTTATCTCCTCCAGGTATGGGAGCTGGGAGCAGCAGGGGCTGCCTCACACACAGCAGGGATTTTGGCCATAACATATTCACACTTCTCTCTGTATTCCCTTGTTCCACTTTTTCAGAGTAAAGGGGGTGGAATGCTACAAGTGGCTTCAAGGAGGGACAGCTGGACCCACAGTCCACTTGTGTGTTTTAAACTGAGCTTTACTGGGGCTCTCTTGCAGTTTCACTGGAAACTGTCTTGGCTTTTAACAGGAGAACAGAGAGCTTCCCTCCTTCTGTGTTGTGTATTAAGGCTTTACCTGAAAAGCCAAACACAAACAGGAGGTGCTAAAACACAGAAGCAGAGCCTGAATCCCAGCTGCTCACAGCCCAACCCTGTGGCTGGGCAGGGAGGGGTGGGGAGGGAGCTGAAGAAGCAGAGCAGGACAAATTCCTTTACAGCTGCAGCCAGCACAGGAAGGGCTCCGTTTGTTGCTGGAAGCCAAGAGCACAGCTCAGCACTGAGAGCTGCCTCTGCCAGGCAGGGCTGCCAGAGCAGCATCCAGCACAGCCTCAGCAGGAGTGTCCTGCTGCAGCTGCACCTTGGAATCACTTCCTGGGTAGGAAAAAAAAAAAATATCCATTGAAATGAAGTTGTGAATGAGCAGCCTGGTCTGAGTTACAGCTCTCCTGCTCTGACCTCCCAGTGCCTTCCAACTGGAATTGCTCTGTGATTTCTTACAAGGGAAGGAAGATGGACATCAACACCCAAATATTCATTCCATGGGCTCAGGTTAGCACTGCCCCAGGAGGCCAGGTCAGCTCTGCAACAGGGATTTCCTGTTGTCTCTCTGTCCAGCTGGTTTTACATCCTCACACCTGATTTAAAAATGCAGCCACGATGGCTTTTGGGGAACCAGATTTTGCCAGATTTGGTCTGGATACAGCCAGAGTGTGTTCTCAGACCCCTGGGCCTCTTGGGCAGAGCTGGGAGGGGTGAGTTTGCACAGCCCAGGATCCTGAGCTGGGAATTCCACTGCAGAAGTCCAGAGCACCTCTGGGATTTAGCAACCTCTAGTGCTGAGTAATTGCTGAGTGAGATTTTACTTTTTTTTAATGTTTTACTCAATTCCTTCCTTCTTTTAAACTACTCTTTTTATTGTGCATTACACAACAAAACCACCACAACCATGAGGCAAAACTGAAATTCCACTTTAATTACAAAACAAACAAAAAGGTGAGTTCCACCACAAATGTGACTTTTGCAGTCTCAGTCACACAATGGCACCAATGGGGATAAAAAAGTGGACAAGGGCCAATCCCCATATGGATTCTTCAGTTGGAATGATCCAAGTTAAGGGAACACACAGGAGGGTTTCAGTTTTGTCCAAACAGTAAAAAACCACAGCTTTTGCACAGAATATTCAGCCCTTCCAGGTCAGACACAACTTGAGGGGTTATTTTTGTGTGTCCTTTTAAAGTCTGTTCTTGTAAATATTATAAATGTATCACGAAATGCACCAATTTGTGTTTTCACCTGAATCAACACACAGCTCTTACAGGCATTAAAATTAACATTCCAGAGGAGAACAGTGTTGGGCTGTGGTCACTTCTGCCTTTCTCTTTCATCCAGGTGACTCCTTTCATCTTCGGGATCTTTTTCCTTATAAAGGGAGGAGTTTGTTGTAGGAACTTTTTTAATTTAAATTTTTTAAAATGTTAATTAAATTCCCTCACCCTTGAGCCCAAAGCTTTGCCAGATATCAAACTTGACTCATTCCTCTGTGGCTTCTCAGGCAGAGCAGTAATTTTTAAAAATCAGTGTGAGCACAAAGCTTTGGATGCTCAAATAGTCATTGTGCAATATGAACACATTTATTGGTGTACAAAGGCAGCTCCTCACTCTGTTGCTCCTTCCATTTCCACAGTGGTGTCCTGGGGTACAGGGCAGAAGCTGAACACTGGCGTTTGCAGAACAAAGTGCATGGAAATGTTTCTTGTAGAAACTGTGGGCACTTCAAAGGATGTGCAATGGTTACACAAGTTATTGTCAGCTGTAAAGCAGTTTCTGTTCTACCTCTTGCCAGGCATATTGGAAACAAAGCTGCCTAATTAATCCCAATCACCCATTTCATTTCTGCCCTCCCAGATGAGAGCGACATCGGACAAATCCCTGCGCCTCGTGCTGGCCACGTTCAAGAACCTGCGGGAGGAGCTCTGCCACTTGCAGGATGACCTGGGGGTGAGTGCTGGCCCTCCTGCCCACGGCTCAGCCAGCTGCTCCCCCAGCAGGCCAGGGATGCAGCCCAGGCTGGGCTGTGCTGTGCTGCTGGCAGTGCCTTGGCTGGGGCTGGGTGGCTGCCGGTGCCTTTGGCAGCTCCAGAGCTTCTCCAGGGTTCAGCCGTCCCGGTTTGGAGCTCGAGCTCTGTGCCTGTGGACACAGGGAGCAGATCATTCCTCTCAGGGAAGCAGCAACGTTTCCCACACCAGCCCAAGTCCTCAGCCCTGCTGGGGATGTCACAGCCTTCCCCTGGAAAATCCAAAGTTGAGGGAGCAGCAGTTTGAACTTGAACAGGGAGCGAGGAGTCTGTGCAGTGGGCTTAGTCTGGGGGCTTGGTTTTTTTTGTTTGTTTGTTTGCTTGGGTTTTTTTTTTGTTGGCTTCTGTTTAAATTCTTTCTGGGAAGAGCAGTGTCCAGGATCCCAGTGTTCACCATCCAACACACCGGGTGTAGTTTCAAGAAAATGGAGCATTTTCTCAGTTCTAAAACATCACTTTACTCACGACTCAATGTGTTGCACTTGATGGGAAAAGTTCACTGAGAAATTGCAGCCTTTGACTGTGAACCTTTTTGTCCTGCAGAAGCTGGAAACTGACAACGTGTTGCTGAAGAAGGATTTGGCTTTTAAGGACTCTCAAGTAAAGGAATATGAAACGATGCTGGCTTCTCTGAGGGAGAACAATCGTCAGCAGCAGGTGAATTCAGAACCGTTTTCAGTGTCACTGCAGGCAGCCCAAAGCAGGGCACTGAGTGCTGCCTGCTGAGGGTGCTGCTGCCCTCCCCGGAGGAACTCTGAGCACTCCCTTTCCTGTGCTTCCAGCAAGGGCTGCGGGACAGCAGCGCCAGGTGCCACTCGCTGGAGGAGCAGCTGCTGTCCCTGCGCCTCAGCGAGGGCGACAAGGACTGCCAGCTCAAGGAGCTGGAGTACAGCAAGAGGGCCCTGGAGCAGGAGATCCAGAGCCTCAAGCTGCAGGTGAGGGCTCACCCGGGCCGGCTGCAGCAGCTCAGTGCCAGCCTGGCAGGGATCAGTGTAGGAAAACTGTGGGTAAAGCCCGGGATTGTCCTTTCCTGCAGAGCTGCTCCAGCCCCGCCCTGCAGACCACGACGGACGAGCTCTCCAGCCGCTACGTGGAGATGATCAACAACCTGAGGGAGGACAAGGACAGGGAGATCCGCAGCCTCAGGGTGAGGGCTCCTGGCACCTCTGGGTGCAGGAGCTGCTGCTGTGGCAGTGCCAACGGGAGAGAGCTGCCACTGGCACCCCTGGCTCTGCATTTACTCATAGGCACCGATGATAGCTCAAGACTCTTACTGTAAAACATAAAACTGATTTAAAAAACCCCCAAGAGTTCTCTACAAGTAGAAATCAGGGATCAATCTGATTAGCAGACTTTCCTAAAGGAATATTTTGTGTGTCCTGGTAAGGTAAGGAATTAGTCAAAAGACACACAATAGAAAACAAAAATAAATCCCAGTCACAACTGTATGTAGGAAATGTCTCTCGTGGAAATCAGTGGTAATAGTGTCCAGTCCTGAAAGCCAATTCAACTGGTTCAGTGTTGGTTTAGCTTTATGGAGTTATAAATCCATTAAATTCACCCTGGGTAGAGATCAGTCCAGTTAGCACCTTTGGAATTTACTGTGTGGCTCAACTTGCTGATCTGAAATCCCTGGGTGTCACTGGTGATGATGTTATGAAATCCCACCCTGCTGGGGGGCCCTGCCCAGAGCCCCCCACACCTGAGAGCTCCTGCTGTGTTCTGCAGTCCCAGCTGTGCCAGTTCCAGCAAGACATAGCCAGGAGAGAGGGCAGCAACAGCGACTTGCAAATGAGGCTGCACGAACTGACATCCATGCTGGAGGACAAAGAGGCTTGTATTAAACAACAGCAAGAGGTAAAAGAATACAAGTTATTTCTCTTCTAAGGGTTTTTGTATTAAAGCTTCCACTGGAATCTTACCAGGAAGTCCCTTGTCCTCTCCTGGCTCAGGAATGGGGGTTAGGATTTGTTTTAGCTCAATGCTGTTCCTCTGCCAGCCTTCTGGAAGGACAGATTTCCAGACTGTTCTTTGAGAGGAATTTCTGCTAATACTGTGTTGTGACTTTATTGAACTGATACTTCAGAAAACATTATTTCACATCCAAGTTTACTTCTGATTTTTCCAGGAGCTCTTCAGACTGAAGCACGAGAAATTATCGGGCAGTCAGTCCCCCGGGGTGACAGCCATCATCACTAAAAAGTAATGTGTTAATCACCTTTCCTAAAAACACATCCTTTGGGGGTTTTCCTTTGTTTAGCCTCTCTTAAGGAACCTGTTCAACTCTGGTGCAGGTACAGGAATCAGTACCCGATTCTGGGCCTCCTGTCTGATGACTACAAGGTGACATCACCTGTCAACAAATCACAAACCATTGTCATTGAGAGGACTGGGGAGATCTGGAAACACGTAAGTTTACCTGAAGAGGGACTGTTCCTTCTGCAATCCCTAAGTGGTCAATTTAACTTCAAAGCAATTATTAGCTAAACTGGGAGCTCAGAGATGTCCTCGTGGTAATTTACCTGGGCTGCAAAAAGCAAAGTGGCTGATTGCAGCCAGGGACCTGTCCTGGCTCTAGCGAGCACGCAGTAATTGGTGGGTGTGGTACAAATAAAACCTTTTGTTGTTTTCTCTGGTACATAATTACCCTGAACAAAGGCAGCAGCGTTGCTCTAACAGCAGCCCCGGGGTGTTGCTGTACTGGGCAGGTAGGCAGGGACTGTGTCCTGCCGTGCTCTCAGGTGAGCAGGGCTTTGTCCGAAGGAGGAGCAGGAGTGACTCCAAGCCATTACTAAAACATACAAAGCACCACATCCCTGAAACTCACCTTGAGCCAGGGCAGTGACTAACCCAGGAATGCAGAAGAGTGGTGACATTTTACGGAGTGATTCAGAGTAAAAATAGAAAACAGGGCTGCAGAAGCTCCTTGTGTTCCAGGCAGGGGCGCGTGGTGCCAAGCCTGGTTATGAGGGAAAGGCTGGAGAAGTGTCAGGGTGGGCACGGAGCTGAGCTGGTGGCTGCAGGCACAGTGGCACAGCAGCACCAGGACACAGGTGCAGACACAACCACGAGCCAGCTCTGCCAGCCTGAGCAGATGCAGGTAACACACATTACCTGCAGCAGGGTTAGCAAGGTAAAACGTTCAGGTCACTGGCAAAGGGCAGAGTTTTCTTCCTGATCCCTAAAACTCACCCAGATGCATGGCAACCTGGTGAAATGTCAAGCAGTTTAACAGGGAAATTAAAAAGAGTTTGGTACAGAGGAAAGGCTCACTGGTCCCCCTGGACACTTTACAAGAGCAAACAAGGAGGTAATTAAATCAGCTACTTTACAGGAGGTGGTTCTGTTTTATAGCAGAAATGTTTGTGTATCTCTTCTAACAAGCTGCTTGTTTCTTTTAGGAATGAAAGAAACCTCTGAGCCCTCAGACCTGCTCCAAGGAATTAATAACCACTAAAACTGCTTTACTTTCTGCTCTCTGCATCTGAAAAAGGTTCAGTCTGATAGTGAAGAAGGCTGGGAAAATATTGAGGACTCACTTTTCCCTCAGAGGAGTGGGATGCCATCCCTCTGTGCACTTCAGCTGTTCTTGACTAACTCCTGCTCTTCAGCCAGTCCTGAAGTGATCTAAGAGACAAAAGGAAGACACCTGAAACCTTTTCCTCTTCATCCTTGCACCCATGTTCTGTGTCCTCATGCTGACAGTGGCAATGACCCCAGTGTCAGTCCCACCCCTCCCAAGGCTGTTTCCAGTGCAGAGGCACAGGCTGCAGCTGGAGAGGACACAAAGCCCAGAAACACCTGCATGGGGGACTCAGAGAATACCTCACTGCAAACTGCTTCTTCCCTTACACCTGCCCCTGTCTGGGAAGCTCAGACACAAAGGACAATACCTGCCTGACACCAGCACCAGCACTCCTCCAGCCCAGCTTCTGAACTGGCAAATGCCAACAGGACCAGTTCAGGGAAGGGCTGGGCAAAGGCTCCTTTTAGAGAATGTTTCTGACCTCAGAGGTGATGTATGTTCAGCCCCAGACCAGCTGTAAGTATTTATTTTCTGTGCTTCACATTTTCAAGAACTTGGTATATTTTTATATAGAAGAACTTTGTATGAAAATAGCTCATGGACTAAATTACCTTATCAGACCAACCTGCCATTTACAATTTCTGCTCCTTGCAGGCCCACAGAAATTCTTTCAAACTGATTTGGTGTTCATGATTCAGCAGTTGTCTGAGCAACACAGCACAGAGAATCACAGGGGAAAGTTTGAACGATGCAATCCAAAGATGCTTTTTTATTGTGGGGTTCTTGCTTTGCTTTCCTGCTGCAGGCATTTATTTCTGTTCCCAGATAATCTAGATCCTAGGCAATGGAAATGGTGAAAGAATGCTGGAGGCTACTTGTAACCATGAAATAAACCCAAGTCTAACTCTCTGCATCACGTCTGTCTGTCCTGGAAACACCTTGGAGGGGAGGAAGGTGGTGTCTTGTTCCTCTCCATGAATCTTGACAGGTGAGGGACAAAGGTTGGGTCCCTTTTCTGCCTGCTGCTGCCTGTCCTCCCTCAGTTACTGCTGGATGCCCAGCTCACCTCATGCTCTTCAGGACTGGGGCAAGAACCATGAGTAAAACCATCTCCTGGGGCTGCTCTTTGTGGCCAGGCTGAGATGGGCCTGCAGTTTCAGCAGCCTGATCCATCCCTTCAGCCTGGCTCTACAGAAAGAGCATTTAATGAGTTAAGTACCCTCATTTGAACGAGGAGGGCCTTGCCCTCTGAGCTCAGTCATTCTTACAGATCCTACACCAACCCCCCTTTGTGCAGAGCAGTGAATAAAGGTGCATCCACCCTCAGACTGCCCTGGGACAGTGTCCTTGTCTTCTACCCAAGTAAATAATTTTATTTACACTGTAAACCTCTGGTGAGCTAACCAAACAAAGGACTGAGAGAGGCAGAGCCCCACGTTTGTGCAGTGCCCTCAGAGTTACCTGTGCAGGTGGCTGGGTGCAGGTGCTCCCTGTGCTCCCAGCAGGGCCAGGCACTTCCCACAGCTCAGGGAAGCTACAGAGAGCAGAAAGGGGAGTGAGTGAGGGCTCATCTCAGCACCCCCCAGTGCCACCAACCCCTTTGCTCCACTCCTGGGCACCACCCAGGGCCCAGGGAACACCCCAGGAGGGCCAGGGCTGGGAGCTGGAGCTGTGGGTGTGGTGAGACAAGGCTATGCCCAAGGCCCCCAGCAGGCAAATGATCTGTTTTGCAAACAGAGCTGGTACATCACAAACACCACCCTGTGCAGCCAGGAACCCTGCAGCCTGCTCAGAAACAGCCCAGGTTCCTGCTCAGGGCAGCCAGCTCTGCACTGGGGGTACCAAGGACCAGCTCCTCACAGCTTGTGAGTATCAGCACACACTGTAAATGCTGCAGAGCAGAGGCTGTAACCACACACTGTCCTCAGGAAAATACACACAGCAATAGATGGTTGTCCAAAAGCTGGATTAGACTAGCAGATAAAGCATGTGGCCATTTATTTATGGGCTGGGTTTGTTTTCAAACCATCTTTATTTAAGAAACAAATTTAGTTTTGTACTATAAAGTACCTGTTACTGTGGGCTCAGCTGTCTCCTCTCTTTGCTGTGGAACTGGAACTGATTTATTTGACACGGTTTCTGCTGGAATTTAAAGAAACACATTCTCTTGTTCACTCAGCTCTGTAAATGCTGGTTATAAGCAGATAACTTCAAATAATTTCCCAGCTCAACTTCAGGTAGGTCCACCACGACGTCTGCATTTTTTTTCAGACCAAATTAGAACAATCAGACAGCATTTACTTCATAAAATAACAACAATATACATTTTGCCCTACTTGTCTGCCTTTATCAAGGGTTATTAAATAACTCCTGACTGACTGAACACATCTGCCCCTGTCTTGTTTTGCACTGAAGAGCAGAAGAAAACTGTCTTCTGTTTCCTTATGACTGAGCTTTCTGCAATATGGAAGTTCCTCTGCCTCAGCTGTAAAATGGAAACCAAGGAGAGCCCTGGCTGGGAAGTCCCTGCCAGCCCCAGCAGCCACCAGACCACACCCAGTACCTCACCTGGAACTCCAGAGTTCTGCTGCTGCTCTTCCCTCTTTTCTCTCTAATTTATCACCTTTCATTGGGGGCAGTTGAAACCTGAGGAAGGAAAAACACAGATGATGATCAGGATGTGAATCACCTTTAACTGCACCTGTCTGCCAGCCCCACAAAAAGCTGCACCAAACAAATCTGACATTTCAGAGCAAGCCTGGCTTGCTCAAGCACCCCCAACGTGTCTGTGACATCCTTTAAATATGTACAGGAAAGGGCACTGAAAAGCATCTGGGAACTGCCCCTCAAACTGCCCAGGAGTCAGGTGACATTTTATTCTTGCATTTCAGAAGGTTTAAAATGCCACTTTCCAGTAAAGTCTTATGTCAAGAACATCAACCAACGTGGTGCTTTGATGCAGAATTGTTACCTGATGATTTTGTCCAGCTGTAGGGTGGGGAAGTGGCAGGGATCATCCCAGGCTGCTGTGAAGAAACTCCTTCAGTCCATGTACTCAGTGCAGTGTTCAGGAACCAAGCACTGGCATTGCCAGAAATCCACAACCTTAAATCACTGAGATTTTTTTCCTCTCTGATTTCTGCACATGCAAGGAAAAGCAGCAGCAACAAAATCCAGATGAATTCATTCCTGTCTGCTTAATTTCTGCTTCTTGGTGCAAACCTAGGAGTTCAGTGGCTCAAAGCCTGTTGGAAATCCTCAGTGAAGAGTTCATTTAATATTCCATGTTCTTCTTCAACTTCTTAGTCAATTACTGAAGTAATTCAAGTACTCTAAAAAGAGAGGGAATTTAGGATAACAACGTTTTTAGCATTTCATTCTGCAAGCTGTTATTATACAGATAAAAAGGCAAAACCTACCTGGGTTTTCCCAAAATATGTGGAAGTTTTTTGTTCTCTTAAAGGGAAAAAAATAATTCAAAGGCATGTCAGTATCACATTTGATCATTATTTTAGAAATAAGCAGAATAAACAGAAATACATTACCTGTAAGTTTAAAGGGTTAAATCAAACCCAGTGTTCTCCCCAAACAGTCTAACAGACAGACCTCCAGTAACCTGTATACTGCAAATGTTATTACATATTAATGAAGGAATAATGCAATTAAAAAGATCAGACAAATTTACACAGAATGAGACTTTCCTAAACAGCATAAATGAAAAGGAAACTCCAAAAAATTTGGAGTGCAAGAGATGCATTTTATTGTATGCCCGTTACGATGAGTAACACATTTAGAAATAATAATCCCACAGAACAGTGACAATCTTATTTTACAGCGTGTACATCATTTTTTACAGCCACATAAAACACGTATTTGTCTAAGAGATTTCCCCAATTGTAACTTTCTGAAGTTTAGAAATATAAAAAAAATTTATTCTCAAGGAACTGATTCTCATCTGGTGCAAAAACAAAATATGAACATTATCTGGAACACAAAGCCACAATATAGCATGAAGTTACAATTTCTCATGTGAACAGCTGTGTGCAAACATGAAGCAACTAAAAAAAGTAAAAAATACACATTATATGCATAACATTTATGACCAGGTTTTTCATTAAATAGCCCTAGACCAGCTCGTTATATAAGCGCCATTGGATTTGCAGCATGCTAACACAAAGCATTTTTAAAGGGATGCATATTTTAAATGTATACACTGTAAACTCAAGATCCACCTCCAAACTCTAGTGGCAGCAGATTTTTCTGGTTAAATACTGCATATATACTTTCTTACAGATTGAAAATGCATGTTTATAGCATGGTATAGATCTTTTTTTTAAAAGAATCATTTAAAAGGTGCAATTTTATGTCTATATGGAAAATTTCATATTAGGAGGTAGGACAGTAACTGTCATACCTGTTAAGAACACTGCCCTAAAGAACTTCTAAGTACTTTGAATTTTAATTAAAAAACCCCTACAGTTTTCAACTGTTTTTAATATTCTTTTTAGAGAAGACTTTAAAGTAGCGAGGAAAAAAATTCGTGTTGAGTCACAACACTAAGAGCTGCATCCATTTTTATCCTTTAAAAAAAAAGTCAAATTCAAAGTTAACTTTGTTATATGTGCCATACTGAACAACATTCAACTGTAGTTTCAGGTAAAAAAAGGGAAATTATATACATATACATCTTTAACCCTAGCACCAGAACACCACCTCTGAGACCATAACATAATGCTCTATTTCAAACATCATATCCTGCAATAAAATAGGTTAGCAGCTTTGAAAACCAGTAAAAAAATGCTTCTTGGACCTAAACTAATAAAGGAAACCAAAAAGTTTCCCTATGAAATGTTTTTAAAAAAAAACCAAACCAAACAAGGGACAACCCTCCCCTCCATCCCCCCCAATCTCCCCCGTTCTGGAATTCAATTTCTAGGCACAATTTCAAACGTTGTGATGAAGTGAGTGACTAAAACTCCCCGCTCCAAACTGCACAAGAAGTGAAGACTGGGCTCCTTTGCCAACCCCTGTAACTCAGCCCACACGGATCTGAACTGTTCCCTGCTGCAGACACAGGGAGGGACCGACAGAACGGCTCACACAACCCATCAGCTCTGCTCTGTCCTTCCTCCGGACTCAGCCATGGCCAATTCTGTTCCCTTGGAGACATTCATCCATCTTTCTGCAAGTTTAAGACATTCATCCATCCTCTGCATTCTATAGTGCTCTTTAGGTTCTGAGAAGCAACAATCATAGGGCTATGAGATCCCCCCGCCGACCCTAATCCTTTTAAGACTCTCAATACAAAGAATGTAAAGTGATGGGTTAATATCAAGCTTTGAAACCAGGAGAAACAGTCCGTGAGATTGAATTTTTTCCCCAGCGAGCATCCCCCAGTTTGTGCCGTGCTCCCTCCTGCGCCTCCTGTGTCACAGGATGGCCTCCTTGTGGTGCCTCATGATGTGCTGGTTTTTCTCGGAGGGCCTGCGGAAGCCCTTCTTGCAGAACTCACACCGGTGGGGGTAGTCTTTGGTGTGGATGGAGATGACGTGGCGCTTGAAGCCCGAGGCGTCCGTGGTGCTGTACTCGCAGTACTGGCACTGGTACACCTTCCTGCCGCTGTGGCTCTTCATGTGCTTCTTCAGTTCGTTCTGCTGCCTGAAGCCCCTTTTACACCTTTTGCACTTAAAGGGCAGGTCCTTGGTGTGAACGGAGAGGATGTGCCCGCTGAGCACGAAGGGGTCGGAGCTTTTGAAGTCACAGTGCCGACACTGGTGGATCTTCTTCCCTTTGTGGGTCTCGCTGTGCTTCTTGAGCTCCGAGGGCCGGTGGAAGCCTTTCTCGCACACCTCGCACTTGTGGGGGAAGTCCTTGGTGTGAACGGAAATGATGTGGCGCTTCAGGTCGCTGGAGTTGGTGCTCTTGTGGTCACAGTGGGGACACTGGTGAGTCTTGTGGCCTTGGAAGAGCTCGGCGTGCTGCTGCAGCTCCTTCTCGTCGGCGAAGGCCTGCGGGCAGTGCTCGCACTTGAAGGGCAGCTCGGTGCCGTGTTTGGTTTTGACGTGAGTTTTCAGGTTGGACTGGTCAGCGCACCTGAAGGCGCAGTGCTGACACTGGTATGGCTTTTCCCCCGTGTGGGTCCTCATGTGCTTTTTCAGCTCCGAGGGGTGGCGGAAGCCCTTGCCGCACTCCACGCACACATGAGGGAAGTTCTTGCTATGGACTGCCAGCAGGTGCCTGTTGAGGAGCCCCTGCTCCGCAGTCTCATAGTCACAATATTTGCACTTGTGCAGCTTGGGCTCCTTGTCCCTCAGGATGAGTTTATTGGAACTCAAGGGGCTCGCCTCTCTGTATCTTCTCGTGTACTCTGTGAACTCGTGCGTTTTATCGACTTTATTTATAAGTTTATGGCTTTCCAGGTGATTGTGGAAACTTACTTTTTTGTTAGTTGTAAAGTCACAGTCCGTACACTGGTATTTCTTCTTAATCATATGATCGGGGTGGTTCTTCATATGCCTTTTCAAGAATCCTCTGGATTTAAATTTTTTCCCACAAATATGACAAGGGTAAACTGTTAAGGGCTGTCCATCAGGACCTATTATAACAGCTGTTTTTAAACAAACAAAAACAAGTTATGAAGGCAACACGTTCACTGATTGAGAAGTTCTGAATCAGCCAAGTGCTGTTCAGACTCATGCACTTACACTTGCAGCAGAGAGAGAATGGCTCAGTAGATTAAAAACAACCCATCCACAGCACCTATAGTTTATATAGTTCTGCTTTAGAAACTGCTCAAACAGATCAGGAATATCACATGTGCACTGAATATAGCCATGGGTACTTTTTAATAGCTTGCAACGTTCCAATGAATTGCATCAGCCCTGAGTGTACTGACTCTGAATAGCAAAATATGACATTTTCTAGGCACAGAACTGGAGGGGGAAAGGACACAGGAAATATGCAAATCATCATTTATAGCTTTTAATTCTGCATCAGCTTAAAAAAGAGAAAAGGAATAGGACAGGAGTAAGTGGCACTCCAGGACAATACCGTACCCATCCAGTGTTTACCTGTTTGCCATTGCCTGGCCTCTCCTCTCCTCCTTTTCTTGGTTTTTTGTTTGAGCACTCTATTAGTGCCAATGCTATCACAAATCTGCAGGTACTGTGTTGCATTACCGTTTTTGTTTTCTAATCGTGTATCCAAGTTATTTCCTAGAAACAAAAATTAGACACCATAAAAAACCTTAAACAACTTGTTTCTTTGGGACTGACGACTGGAATTGCACAGCAGCATTATCTACTTTTTAAAAACAAGCACTGCCCATTCCTCTACCACAAACACACATGACAAAGTAGCCAACAGGAACCACTATCTATCTTTCCTGGCAAAAGTCAAGGGTATGACTGTTTAAACACTGATTCATTTCTAAATAGATTCCTTGATTTTGATTTAACTTGTTTTTACTTTTTAACAACTGCATTATCTCTTTTCTGTCTGCAAAACTACCTCGAAAACCTGGCAGTGCCTCCCAACTTCCCCACCCCCTCCAAAGGCCTACAGACATCTAGAATGGTTTTAATTCAAAACAGAGAGAAAGACTGTGGAGTCCTTCAATATCTAATTTGTGGCTCATTCTGTGCATTCACTGATTAGGAGCACTGACACAGAAATGCTGTTTTTTCAGAGACAGGTTTGGTTTTAATGCTGTTAAAAGTTCTCACCTGCAGCTTGACCATCTTCGTATCTTCGGGGAAGCCTTCTTTCATCTCCTGCAGAAAATGGTATTTTAGTCATTACAAATTACAGTTCTTTTTCAAGATGATGGTTTTGAAAGTCTGATAATGAAAGAAAACTAACTGAGCTAATATGTAACAGCTTAACACATCCACGTGGAGATGTGCAGCTCCCAGCCAGTTCAGTGTTCTGTAATCATCAGCCCCAGGAGACAAAATCCCATCTTTGGGAGGAGTGAATATCCACTCCATCCATGTCTGCATGCTTACCCTGCTGGCTCCCCTGCTTCCCATCACTAATGTGCTTGTTTCTGCAAACTTTTCACCTGCTCCATCCCCTCAGGCAGCCCTGCAGAGGTTATTGAAATGCACCCTTGGTTCCTGACATGGAAGCACATTATCTTGCAATAGAACCAGGCAGATAAGAGGCCCTGGCCCTTATCAGCCTCTCAGCTCTCATCCACTTGAGGCTCTACAGAGCTCTGGGAGATGGACAAGCAATGCCTCAGGAGCATATTCCTCCTCTGGCACTATTGGAAGTATTTGCAGTTATGTGCCAAAGCTCTGGGGTTCTGAACCACTTCACCAGCCCAGCTGCTGGGCTCTCACTACCACACCAACTTGCTTAATTAATTGGAACAGACACTATGGATAACATGGTACTCTCTTAATAACCATTGAACACACCAAAATCCAAGGAAATAATACAAAAGAATAAACAGAATTCACAATTCATCCTAAGAAAATTCCACAATCTGAGGCAAGGCCACAGAGAACAAATCACATTTTTTGTTTCTGACTTGAAGGACTAACAGGCATAAAATATGTATACAAAGTGAAATTATTAGGAACATGTTTACATGTTTATTCCTACTACTCCCTTTTCAAAGCTTTTCCCCTTTCCTCATAGCTAATGTAAAATACTTCAGGTTGTTCTTGTTTAAGATCTTCAACATTAATTATCAAACCTCACATACTCTGAGCTGGGATCAGAAACAAAATTAAACTTCTCCTAACAGCTTTCCTTTCTACTCCACGACACCCAACACACAGCAATCCATTAGAGGCCAGAGATCAGGAGCTGTTTCCAAACCCCAAGAACAAGGTGAGTTATCCCAGAGCCTGTGGAAGCTGCAGGAGGGAGGAAGCAGGCAGGGATGGTTCAGGGAGGCAGCACAGGTTCCTACCGTAAGCAGCAGCCCAAGCAACGGGGACAAACGTTTTATTCACGCCAGAGTCCTCCAGCTGGGTGTCTGGAAGGGATGTGGCTTCTTCTTCCCCTACAATAACTTCCATATAAACTTCATCTGCTATTTCAGCACAGCCTGGATTAAGGGAGGAGAAGAAATCTTTAATTTGATTCCGCTCGTTCTGACTTTTCCTTCATTTAATTTGCTCTCGCTCTGATTGATACCCATTATAAATTAATTGTCTTCCTTTGGCATTTAGGGGATCATTGTTTATTCAGACATTCCTTAAAGAGAGAAAACATGTATCAATAAATATTAATCCAAAACAAATGCCCATCAAATTTCCAATATACAAACTCATAAACTTGCAACTGATGACATTTGCCACTTTGTCAGAAAGCTGCTTAATTCACAGAAAAATGAGAAGTCTGACTAACCTCATTAACTTCATCCATGGACATGTTAAATTTAATATAAATAATGAAATGATTGCACAGAGTATGCACAAAGTGCATTATCCACACCACTTAAAAATAATTATAGCCTGCCTTTTATTTTTAGGCAAGAGGAGCTCAGTTTTCTACTACTTCAGGCTGAAGAATCCTTCAGAAAAAATTAAAAATGTCTTTGAGAATGATGGTTATACTGGTGTACAAACAGCATGAGAAACAAAAATGCTTCTTATTATGCTTACTAATATCTTCATCTTCCTGAGAAGAGTCCTTAACAGCCATGTAAACCATTTTTTCTCGCTGCATTCTCCCAACACCTCCTTGTTCAATGACTCCAGCCACAGAGTGGCCATTGTGAAAGTCACTCTCCGTGACAATTTCTGTCCCACCTTGAACAAAAAGAAGTTACACACATTAAGTCCATGTGAACAAAGTGACTGGTAAGACTAATTTCAGATTGAAGTATTTTTTTCTCATTTACAATAAAACTTTTTCATACAATTCCAATTAAATATTTTTACATCCAGGTCTGGCAAAATCATGCAAGTTTGATACTCTGCAACAGATGGGGAAAAGGCTCTCTGGGTGTGTCCTGCTAAATTCCAGCCTGAACAACCCCTGCCCAGGGATCAGGAGCCTTCCACGAGTGCCAGGAAGAGCTGAGGTGCCTCTGGAGACACACAGCTGCCCATGGCCACAAAAACTGACTGCAACTCTAACCTTGCCCCAAACACAGCCTGGATTGTGGCCATTCCTTGTGCAGACTCCTCTCTGTGCTCCTCATGCTGAGCAGCAAAGGTTCAGCACCCACAGCAGCACCCCCAGTGCTCCCAGTAAGGAGTGGGGGGATTTGCTGGGAGCACCTCACTGACAGCAGCTCGAGAGAACGTCCCTGCTGGAATTTAGTTCTCAGCCATAAGGGATTTTGGTTTTGCCTGTGCTGCCTGAGCAGTCTGTCCCTTCTGTCCCTGGAGACTGACAGCCCATCCCCAGAGGAACAAACTGTCTGTCAGGGCCTGGGAATGGTTTCAGCTCCAGGAACAATCCTGAGGGGGACTCTGCTTTTCCAGGACAGACACAGGTGAGCTGTGCATCCCCTCAGAGCCCTGGGAGTGGGGAAAGGGAACTGCAGAGCAATTCTGAGCCCCTTGGTCCACCTGCAGCCCCAGAAATCCTCCTCTCTCTCAGCAAAGCCCCCCAAGGCTGTCCAAAGAGAGGGATCCACTCCAGAGGCTCTGCGGTGCTGACACACAGTCCTGCAATGTCAGAGAAAAGCAGCAGCTGAAAAAACAGCTGCAGACACACAGCCACTTCTACATTTGGGCTTTGGCTGCCTGAAAATAGCCCTGCTCATCAAAAAAGAACTTGAGACTAATCCACACCCAGCATTTGCTGCATCTGGGCAGCCTCTACAAATGTCACGTACTGCAAAACACTCACTGGATTCCACGGAATTAAGAGCAAACAAAAAGACCCTGAAACCCTTCCCACTACTGGAAGAATAAATAGGATTTCAAAGTACCTATTTCGACATCATCTTCAGCTTCAGCTTTAAAAATGTACACTTTGATAACTTCTGAACCAAAGCCATCATCTTTAGCAACATCATCGTTTGCCACCTCCGTACTGATCTTCAGGGGAGTGCTTCCTATATGGTCCAATTTCTCTCCAACATCATCCACTGCAAAGAGAAGAGAATAATAATGAGGTTCAAACCCATTTTTAGAAGTCAAAGTAATCAGTAGCATGATTTCCTCCACTATTCTCCCCATGCACAGTAAAGGTTTGTATTCATAAGTGGCCTTTTAAAGCAGCTCAGCTCAAGGAACTTAAAGAGATTCCAGAAGTTCAGGCTCATTCTATACCAACTCAGGAAACAGCAGGAATTACAGAATGAAAGACACAAGAGGGAGCTTGTCATCAAAAGGAATGAGGTAACTAGTTATGGCTGAAACTGTTACTTCTAGAAAGCAAAAATGTGTCAATTATTAAAATTAACCATTTATCCAAAAGTGCTACACATCAACCCAGAACTGCCTGTTACAGTCTAAGAGTTCCCAAAAGTTTTAGTACTCTGACACACGGTGACTAAAATTTCGTGGCTGAAACTCTTATGCAAAGTCAGAACTTGGAGTATATTCCCAGTTAGAGTGTGCATCAAAAATCTGACATCTTCTCCCTAAAAGAAACTATGATTTTATCCACTTTATCACTTGAAATCATATTAGTGAAGATTACTGTATAATATACAGCTGATTAAAAGATGCAATGACAATAAATCCAAATACTACTGTGAGAGATTGACTTTTCATTCTTTAGACAACTGGCTTGCTGATGAGTTGGTCTGTACATTCAAAATGTTCATTTAATTTCTACAACAAAAAAACACATCCAAACTATTGAAAGGAACACTATTTTGGTAAAAGGGTGTTCAGATGGATGTCCATAGATCCACCCCAAAGTGCCAGCGGAGAGGCCACTGAACAAAGTATCTCTGACACATGTACTGACACTTCTCCCAGAGGATAAATTTGGCTCCTGTGCAGATGGTCAGCACAAACCTGGCCCATGCTGAACACCCACTGAAGTCCTCTGAACAGAGGAGAATTCCACAAAACACAGACAAAATGTGAGTTACACCCACTCCAGGGAAACAGCAATCTATTGCACGTGTAACATCAAAATTTGTGTGCACAAAGCAAAAAAACCTCACTAAAATGAAGACTGAAGTGGCAGCAGAGCTTCCTGCTGAGGGTGGGTGCTGAGGGCTCAGCCCCTGGCTCACCTGGGCGGGCCCAGAGCTCCCCAGTCCCTCCCAGTTTGCTGCCCCCGGGGCACTGGTGGCTCTTTGCCCCTGGGGCTCCAGCCTGGCCCCTTCAGCTCGGGGCAGCACTCGAGGGGCTCAGAGCCCTGGGGAGGAGCAGGGGCTCTCCTGCAGCAGGGCAGGAACCCCCCAGGACCCCTGCCCAGCCCCTGCCCAGCCAGGGCAGCTGCAGGGACAGGCAGGGCAGCTGCAGGGACAGCCAGGGCAGCAGCAGGGACAGCCAGGGCAGCTGCAGGGACAGCCAGGGCAGCTGCAGGGACAGCAGCAGGGACAGCCAGGGCAGCTGCAGGGACAGGCAGGGCAGCAGCAGGGACAGGCAGGGCAGCAGCAGGGACAGCCAGGGCAGCTGCAGGGACAGGCAGGGCAGCTGCAGGGACAGGCAGGGCAGCAGCAGGGACAGCCAGGGCAGCTGCAGGGACAGCCAAGCAGCTGCCAGCACTGCAGAGCTCCCTGCTGTGCCCACAGCGTGCACCAGCTGAGTGCAGGAGTCACTGAGGACTCAGCTAGGTAAAATGTACTAAGTACAAGTAAATTTTTGTTTTCATTTTAGAACCCCTGTGAAGCACATATTTTGATGAAATTAATATTCTAAGCTGGAGGGGACCCACAAGGATCATCAAGTCCAACTCTTAAGTGAAGGATCCACAGGGAGGTTGAACCCACAACGTGGTGTTATCAGCACCAGGCTCTATAACCTGAGACCTCAATGGAAAACACTGAAAAAATGATGGTTTAGCTGTTTGGTTGGGGTTTTTTTGGTAACAGATTAATTTCATTGCTGAAAAAATATCAAACCTGAACCAGGAAAAAAAAACTTTCCTCAGGAAGAGAGTTTTTGTTTAATAAAAAAACCATTCTGAATCTCTACTGAAGTCGGTGCCAGCAACATCAACACCTTAATGAGTGAGAGTTTGCCACGTTCTGCATGGTGTTCTTATTTCCTGGCAGGACACTGAGAACAGCCAGAGCACAAATACCCAGAGAGCCACAAAACACCTGGAATATTCCTTTGGCACTCCAGTTTCCCTGCACCAGGTCCTCACCACACCCTTCACTGTGGGAGTGTTGCTGCACCTGCTAATTGACATTTGTTAGGCTGCCACAAGGGGGTTGTCAGAAGAGAGAAAAGTGGAGATACTAAAATATACTTATCTTGGAATAAGTATTTCCATACATTTGCTATGTATTACTGAACTTACTAAAGCCTTTTTTTTTTCTGCAAGGCCTTTAACTTTTATAAAAGTTTCTTATCCATGTTCTGGGAAAAGATAAACATATTTAATTTACTACAATGCCCATTTCCACTGCATGTCTGAGTGTTTGAAGACTGGAGGTAACTCACAGTACAAGCAGGGATTATACACACAGCTCTCTGACTACAAGTGCTGCCAAAAAGAGTATTTCAGAGCTTACTAACTGTGAGCTGTTCCAGTAAATTTACAATTGGGATGTGCTAATAAAGCTCTTCTCAAATCTACAACTGAAGCAACACCAACTTTTCCTAAACTGATAAATTTTATAAACATAACATGTTACCAGTTCAACAGAAATAAGTATTTCAGTCCTGGGAGGTTATTGAACAACAGCAACTTCCTGCTGAACAGGGGGGTGATCACCTCTGTGGTAGGAAGTTTTCTTTTTGGCAAAATTTCCAATTATTTCATTAATACTGTGTGACTGTGCACCACTGTGCAGCTGGTGAAATAATGGAAGAAAAACCCACACAATTTTAGATACTTGCCTTACCAGGCCATCAATTGCAATGCAATAAACATTACATAAAGGGGAAAAAAAAGAGGAATTTTCCCATTTTTTAAAGAGTATTTTCAGAAAAAAAAAAACCCCAAACATGAATACGGCATGTACACTCACAAACTGTGTTTTACCATTTCAAGTAAAGCCCCCAAATCATCAATATCCTTTAAAAAATAGGGAGTCCTGTTTTAGAGGGGCAAACTTACAACAGTATTTTTAAAATCTGTGGTTACTTCCACACCATTAACCATCCTGTGTGTTTTTGAAGATATTCAGTCCTTACAATTTAAGCTTTAAGAAATTGAAACCTATCAGGAAGTTTGTGTATCCAGAGCCTCTGGAATCACTTTTCAACAAAAAAACCAAGTGTGTAATATAGAAAAATTTGGAAAATATAAACTGGACTGAGAAAACTATACTGATACAGCCTGTTACCTCTAAAACGTTGGGTTTTGTTTCAAATACAACAACAAAACACACTGAATTGGCAATTGCTTCTGCTTAAATTGCTGTCTTACATAAAGCAAATGTCATGGTTTCCATCTATTTTTAAAACACATTTAGATAAGAGGAAAACAATCAACACAGCAGGACAAGCAATCTTTGTCAGGTTACAAAATATCATTGTTTTGTAAAACAGCTCACGGAAGTATTTGATTGTCTAAGCAATATGAGTTCAATCACTGCTAACCCATCAGAGCTAAATGATCTGCTGCTCTTCCCAGGGACAGCTCACAGGAACAGCAATGCTGAATTTCTGTCAATGCAATATCAAAGGCTCTCCCAGCTCTGACTCATCCACCAGCAGCACCACACATTATTATCTCCTCACTTCAAATGACCTGCACGAGCAGCACAGAGAAGCTCCACGAACATCTGCTGAATGCTCCCGAGGAAAGAAGCTTTAAAGGAAACCTCAGCACACTTCCAGAGTCCAACTTACCTCACTTGGCTGCTTTCAGGTGTGTGATGTCCAGATTCACCGTGGATTGCCAGCTCCCAATCCATGTGATGCCTCACATGCACTATGCTGGTGATACCACCCCCACCAGAGGAGCAACACGAGGGCAAGAGAAGTCCCACGGTTGGACAATTCTCCGGGTTTTTCTAAAGGCTCATCGACTAAAGTCGCACAGGTTCAGCTAGAGGAGTAGCAATCCTAGAACGCTCAGCAAGCCAGGCGACAGCGTGGGACGCTCCAGAGGTGTTGGTGGCACAGTAGCTTGCCCCCAGGCCAGCTGCAGGGTGGGTCAGGGGGCTCTGAGCTCACCAGAATAGTGCATGGGGCCGGCCCCGGCGCGGGGGCTGGCAACCCGCTGTGGGTCTGAATATCGCAAACCTGAAAAACAAAAGAGGGGAGGCTTCAGCTCCACGTGCCCACTGCCCCTGCAACCAGGGGCTGTGCTGCTCACCAGCTGCCCCTCTCATGCCAAGGGCTGCCTTCAGGCTCCCACCACACTTTTGGCATTCGCTTCCTTTGGATCGAGGTGTTCTGCTGATTCAAACCAGGGATGGTGAGCACCCTGCGGTGTTTCGTGTTGTGAACCACCAAAAGCAGGTTTTTAAGTCCTGTCCTTCTAAAGCTGGTTTGAAAAAGCTGAGTTTATCTGCAGAGTGGTGGTAATCTTCCAGTGAACATTTCCAATCGCAAAATCATACACAGATAGCCACAGAAAAACCTACTACTGTTCAAATAGCATTTACACAAAAAACGTAATTACCAAAAGTGTATGAAGTACCTACATGGGAATGTCACCTCAAAATGGTGAAAAATCACCTTTTAGTAAAGTCCCTTCCAAGCCAAAACACGCTGTGGTTCTATCATTTAAGCTGCAATTCCCAAGAAGAGTAAGGGAAGTTAAAGTTCCACACTCAGCTCCATATCCTTAAATTCAGTATTCTGGCAGTTCCCAAAGGTGTTCTAAGAACAGCTCATGGTATTCCCTAAGGTCATTACCTGATTTTCTGTAAAGTCTCCCTTTTCAAATGCTAAATTTCATTAAAAGACAGTTAAATATTTTGAAATTCTTTAAAGTTATCCCTTTGATATGATTTACATTATAAAACAGTTCAACAGTCCTATATATGCATTCGAAATGAACTACGGTAAAATTCACTTTCTACAATATTGACAACATTCGACAATTAAAATTGTAAATAAAAATAATTTAGACCTGCTAGATAAATTGAGGCCTTTATCTATTTCACACAACACATTATCTCCATAAACAAAGCAAATTCAAGGGCAATTTTAAAACAAAAAAAAAATCAAAACTGCATAAGAATGATTCATTTTTCCTAACAAAAACACAACAGCAGACACTTTGTGGGCTCAGGCTGGCATCCCCAGGTAACACAGGCTCAAAACTTAGCAGAGGCAACAGAGCTCATCTTTATGAACATCCAGACAAGGGGACCAGGCCTGGAGGTGACACCAGGCAGGGGAAGTGTTGATGGTGGAGGGTGGGAAGCTCTGCAGGGGATCTGGACAGGCTGCACCCATGGGCTGAGGCCAATTGTGTGGGGTTCACATGAGCCAGGTCCTGCCCTTGGGTCACAACAACCACATGGAAAGCTCCAGGCTGGGACAGAGGGGCTGGAAAGCTGGGAAAGGCCCTGGGGGTGCTGGTGACAGCAGCTGGACCTGAGTCCAGGTGTGCCCAGGTGTGCAAGAGGCCACTGGCAGCTGGGAGCAGCAATGGTGTCCAGTTGGGAGCAGGAATGGTGTCCAGCTGGGAGCAGGAATGGTGTCCAGTTGGGAGCAGGAATGGTGTCCAGCTGGGAGCAGCAATGGTGTCCAGTTGGGAGCAGGAATGGTGTCCAGCTGGGAGCAGGAATGGTGTCCAGCTAGGAGCAGGAATGGTGTCCAG